>BMAW01105225.1:46022-73470 GCA_019974015.1 Nephila pilipes
AAAAAAAAAAAAAAAAAAAAAAACTACGCCTCGAGAAGGAGTTGCCCGATAGTAATGAAATTTCGTATGCAAAGGCATTTGGACCAAAAATTAAAATTGTTAAAATTTTGTGTCCATTGAATAAATAGTGGGAGCTACAGCGTATCGGAACTGCGCACTCAGCAGGTGCGTATAAGAGAAGATTCTCAATCTGATGGTCACATTTTCGGTTGTATTGAGATTTAGGATACCTTCCAACGACTGGAAAAATGCCTCGCCGATGGATTCGAGCTCATTACTAGCAAATGTTAGAATTTGAAAGAGGTCGTATCATTGGATTGAACGAGGAAGGTTGGGTAATTCGGAGAATCGCTCGTTATATGGGTCGAAGCGATGCGGCGAATAGAAAATGATAGCAAGAATGGGTTCACAATGGCAGATTTCAGCGTCATGATGGTAGCGATCGACCTAGGGCCACAGCAGATCGGGAGAACAGAGGGATTGTCAAATCAGCTGCCTCAGCGCCTGATTCATCGTTATCAACCATCAGACGTGCGACCCACACATGAGTGTCCACCATGACCATTCACAGATAGAATGAAATCTACGCTCCTACTGACCGCTACGACACTACCACTCACCCTGCACACTGTGTCCAGCCAAATTACAATGGTGCTTGGTTCGATCAGGTTTGAATGATACTGACTGGGGACGTTTCTTGTTTAGCGATGAATCCGCTTCCAACTGTGTCCTGACAATCATCGAAGACGTGTCAGGAGACGCCCAGGGCCGCTTGACGATCCTGCTTTCACTACTGCACGCCTTACAGGCCCTCAATCAGGAATTACAGTCTGGGGTGCCATTTCCTTTGATAGCCGGACATTTGGTCGTCATTAGAGGAACTCTTACAGCACAGCGGTACGTCGACGACCTTCTGAGACCTGTTTTGCTACCGTTCCCTTGCAGTCCCTTATTTTTCAGCAATACAATGCCAGACGGCACGTGTTGCTATGAACTGTCTTACAACTTGTCAAACCCTTCCTTGGCCAGCCAGATGTTTCTCCAATCGAGCATGTCTGGGAAGGCGACTGCATCTAACAGGGAATGTCGATGACCTAGCCCGACAATTGGAGCAAATTTGGCAAGAAATACTGCAGGAGACCATCAGGGAGCATTTTATCACTCTATGCCACGTCATGCGGCGACTTGCATGTAGGCTAGAGGTGGGTCAACACCGTATTAAGCTCGTTACTTTGTAACTATGTAATTCTGAAATAAATCCCTCAGTCTTTCTGAAATTTCAATCGTTTTCTATTCTGTATATAATTTTCCTATCCGCCGATTTTTGTCTCCATCGGACAATCCTTCTTAGTGCGTCGTTTTTTTTGTTGTAGAGTATATATATATATATAAGAGAAAGCATAAAAAACGTATTAATGTCTACCCAGAAAAGGCGGTCGTAGTGTCATCCGAACAAAAGATTTATCTGCATTTCATAAAAAGAAAAAACAGAATTATGGCGCTATAATATCTAGGAGTAATATCAGAAGCTATCACTTATCGAGAGATCCATAGTAAAATAGCATGTAAAGCAGGCTCGTGTTACTTAACCACATGTTAACAGAGTCCGGCTGTAGTTTTAAACATAGCAGAATTAATATACATCATATCAATTTATTCGAACCAAAGTATTGTTAATAGGACAATTTTTAAGCGAAACAATGCATTAATTCTTTTTTTGTACACCTTTAAATATATAACCATGGCAAAAAATTATAAAATTTTTAAAAAAATTATTGATCTTGGAGAATATATATTTCCTAAGTCGAATTCATTCTAATAGGATGCTTAAAAAATGGACTAGGAAATGCTTAGACTTGCATTTTAAACAATACTCTTTCAGAATTGAACTAAATACTATTTTGAAAAACATTTAATTTTAGACATATCTATAAACTATCTTAATGTATTTGGTGGATATTCTGTCTTCTGTTTACTTTCGTAAATTTTTAGCTCATTTATTACGAATATAAATTAAAATATATCGGTATTGTTTTAATTCGTCTATATTTTCATTATAATATCTTGGAAAAGCAGCAGGTTATCTTAAATATCTTTTTAAGTTATTATGTAACTGCAGAAGAAAAACACCGCTCAATTTCAAACACTTTAGCATATTTCAGCATTACAGCATGATTTGTAGACTATGCAAAAAGGAAGAGTGATAACATACCATCTCCGTTTTTAAAGATGAGAAAAACGTCCTTTCCATAGGTGTCAGTGTTCTCAAAAGCCAGCCATATTGGTCTCATTTTGGAATCTAGAACTTTACATTTTTCTATTCTGAATAAAGTAAAAAAAAAAAAAAAAAAAAAAAAAAAAAAAAAAAAAAAAAAAAAAAAAAAAAAAATAAAAATATAAAAAAAAAAAAAAAAAAAAAAGATTGTATCAATGTTCATTTGTTTAAATTGAATAAAGAAAGATGAATGAAATGAAAATTGTTTCGGAGCCGAAGCAGTACACACCCGGATGTCAACATTGTTTTTTAGTAATGAGGCGTTGTCAAATTTCATGTACGCCGGGCCATATTAGGCCTAAATGTCGAATATATAAAGTTGGTGAAAAAAAACAGTTTGACATCTGAGCATATACTGTACCTTCACTATTTTCTTTGAATTATAGAATTTTTTTTTTTTTTTTTACCTGATGTTCCCAAATTTGAACCGAGGATCTAAAGGATTTTGCAGGCCGTAGAATTTTGGTTGATGGAGTTTCTTTCCGAACAGTTCTTGAATGTAGCATTTCAGTTTTTCCCTGCCATCCTAAGAGAAGTAAAATTCGAATGAATTCAGAATAGTATATTATTATTGTTTTTCGCTGCTTTCTTATTATTCAAGCTAACACGAAAAATTGACGACTATTTGGAGACTTAGTGAAATGGTATAAATCACTGGTTCGGGTATTTTTATGATTAATAAGCATAATAAATTGATAAATAACAACAATAAAACAGCGTTTTGTAAGAAATATGAAATGTTTAGAGAATAAAAAGCGATGTGGTCGTTATTTATACTTTAAAACATTCTTCTTCATATCGATTTCAGACCCGTATTTCTCGACCATGTTTTAAGCAGTATTTTTACAAGGCAGTAATTTTATAGCAGTTTTACAAGGAAATTCTGTGGTTGAGGAAGTAAGATAGTATTATCTAAAAGACGATATTTCTGAAAACTTCAAAGCTTTCTTTCTCATTATTCCGTACATTTAATAGAAAATTTAATTTGCAGTTTGTGAAACGGGGAAAACCACTCTTATGTGGGGCGAGAAAAAAAAATAATTTTAGCGGAATGGTAGTAAAAACAAAGTGTGCATCATTGTGATAAATGCTTACGAGATTGAGATTTTGTTACGCATATTCTAGGGAAATCCCTCCAAAACATGCCAATGCCTCAGAACGCTTTCACATTTTTTTTCTCTATGGGTGCAAATAACGGGTAAAGATACCTTTTCCAGCAATCTATCAACAAAAAAAAATCCATCTCTGTTTTGAATTTGAGTAAGCAAAATTGTCGCATTAACAATTCAGATTATTGATTTTTATGCAGGTTATGAATATTACAAAAATTTAAAGAATCAATTCCTTTTTTTTTCGGTTACTAATAAAATGAGCCATTGAAAGAGTGTCAGACCTTTTTGACATTGACCTTCTTGAGCGCCTGAGTGCTTGCGGTCTTAATTTGGTTGAGGGCTTCCACCTGCTTCTCAAGGGCCTCCAGGTGGGTGGGAACACTACGACAATAAGCCTCCAAGATGAGTCCGAATTTGACACATACTTCCGGAAACTGAATCTCCGATCTGAATGAAAAATTTCCAACAGCTATTGAAATCTCAGCACCAGATTTTTATTTAACATTTTAAAATGCAGTATTACAAATAAAAATGGATGCGATATTCTGCATGTTAATATAATAATATTTTTTATACATATCGTGAAGTGCTAGTGATGAACAATATGAAAATTATTAAATTGAGCGCAAACATATGACAGATTTTTTTTTTTATGTTGTACTGCCTAAAAAATGACAAGGGAAAACGAATCAAAAATAAGACGAAATCTAACAGTGGCTTTAAGGTTAGTATAGTGTATTAATATCACAATTAGAATCAACACGATGGTTACTGGCGGTGGACCTCGAAATTTTGAATCTCGATTAAGTGACGGGAATGACATCTAGGACTTCCACACCACATAAACGGGATGATTTAAGACATCAACAGTTTTAACATGCATCAGCCCCGCTACACAGCGAGTCTTTTCATAATTTCAGACGCGTGTATTTCAAAACACGCAACAAAACCTCCCTACTATATACTAACTGCAAAAAACAAAGGCTTTTTTTAATTGAATTTCTCAAAAAATGTTAGTTACAGTTAGATAGAAGAGTCAAACTACATTCTCATCCATTAAGAATAAAATTACAAGCTTAGATAATATCAGAGTATTAGCCTTTGTTGTAATTTGGGTGTTAATCAAACAACATAAATTTTTTGAATATTTAAGATTAAATTTTATAAAAAAAACACAATGAAAATTTTACTTAGCAACATTTAAATTTGTTGAACATTTCACTTTTTATAGTTAAGATAGGTGCTTGTGAACTAAAAATTAAATTCTCAGGTTCATATAGTTTTGATAGACCATTTTAAAGTGCTCCACTTAAATCTTATTTGTTGAAAAGCTTTGCTTTCAAAAATTTACCTTCACTTTGTTTAAAGTATAACTTAAATTTGGAGTGAAAGTTGAGAGTTTAATAGTGAGAGAGTAAAAAAAAAAACTGTAACGGTGTGCAAGACACATTGATTGGTTTTATTAACGTCGCACTTTCTGCTACACGAGGGCTATAGGCTACGGACCTTGTAATTTTGAGCCTCGGTCAAGTGACGAGGATGACATCTAAACTAGCCTTCTCTCTCCTAACTTCCCCACGGCGCCAACAAGAGAACTTTGAGCCACAACAGATTTAGCATGCATCAGCCCCAGCTACACTGCGGGTATTTAGTGGCATCAAGGCTCGAACACATGACTCCACAAAAACTGCCGGCAGTGAGTCCGTGACCATTAGGCTACTGCCGCCACGAATACGAGATGCAAGAAAAAATGGAAAAATTGGTTTACAAGAAGATTCGAAAATAAAGAAGGATCTCTAGGGTATCCTGGAGGTGCGTCACCCCTGTTTACCAAGGACAGTAAATACCTCAGAACGAAAAACACTTCTAGGGTTTCTACGGATCATGATAACTTGAATTAGGTAAGCCCGGAGGGGCTAATGAAATAACAAAAAGGCACCTGAAAAGGAGGAATAGAAAAAATATCTTTCATTTAAGGGGACTGAATCCTAAACATCACCCTGAGCAATATGTTTAAGGAATAAATATGGTTAGTTTAAGTAGAAAAAGTGATTTACCTGAGGAGCCAGAAAAGCCTGTGTCCCGTGTGTCTGTTTTCCAAGGCCCGCTCCAGCAAAAATTTGACCAGACTGTTCTGCAGGTAAGTCTCGTGCTTAAGGGCTTGAACCAGCTGCAACAAGTAGAGAGATAGTTCATCGTCGCTGATGGATCTGAGACAGTGGACGGCAAAGCTGCGAACCATTGGATCAGGGTGGGCATAATCAAGCAGTTCTAAGGTCTTGTAAGGTGTCATAACCGTCCACAGTTGAAGTAACTTTGTCATCTGCGAGCAAAATTAGTTACACATATATATATTTCATTTAGAATGCAAAATTATCACATGAATATAATAATCGAATTTGAATTTGAAATTCGAATTTCAATTTGAATTGATTTTTTCCAATGAGGCCCACATCACTAATCGGAAAGCGAGGAATAGAACTTTACAATCAGTTAGAATACGGAAAGTACTGGAGTGATTTGGAGTCGTGAAATTGCTACAAGGTGTCAGCAGTTGCTTGATTCTCGTGTATGCATTTATTTTCCTGTCATGTTATGTTTGTGATGTGCAGTAAAACTTGTCTCCTATAATCTCATATGTTTATTTTGTCAGTGGATAAGTTTCTACAACATATTGTATTATGAAGTTTAGAAAGATAGCTAGTGAGTGAGTATGGGGTTTTAAGGTGAGAAGAGACGCCCAGAAAGTAAGAGTATCGAAACTGATATTCAAAGGTAATTTTTTGTACAAAGCTCATTTCATTTCATTCAAGATCAAAATATTAGAAGTAGAAGGGCTCTTCTTTGGCTCAGGTTTTGTGGCACCGAATTGAAATGAGTGTCTCGATTCTGAATCCTGCCAGCTACGTGATGAGGAGCGTAATGCAGTTTCTTCCACACTGTTTCAAATTTTTTATAACTAAATAAAGATGTTTACCGTGAGTTGAGCTATATTAAGGAACATAAGGGGTATTGTTAGTCTAAAGTTGGCAGAAAAAATTCACAACCATTGTTTCAGCACAAACAATTGTGGTATTAATCTTTCAGGACTGCAAAGAAATTTATCTCATTGAATTACTTTCCCCGGGGGAAATAACTAATGCCAGCGGTATTGAGAAATCCTAAGAAAGTTTCGATTCAAAGTTTCGATTACAAAGGAAGTGGAAAGTGAACGAAAAGAATGTATTTGTCGCATGACAATGCATATCCCCACACAGCCAATGTCGCAAATCAACTGTAGGACTCATTTAGTTGGGATTCTTCAACCACCTCTCTTACAGCCCCCACCAGTGCCTTCATCTTTTCATCTTTATGAAGTCGTTTATGGATGGGAAATGGTTTTCGACCATCGATGAAGGCCAAATAGGAGGCGGTAGATTCTTTTGATAAAGGTATAAGAAAGCTAATCTCTCGATTAACGAAGTGCATTGTACTGGAAGACGACAGCATCGAAAAATAGTGTTAGATGTACGTATATGAATCGGTAAATTCTACAAAAAATATATTACCTTTGATATTTTTAAGAAACTAAGAAGTCTTAATTTCTGGACAACTCGCGTAAATCCAGGCAATTCTGCTCGAGACGGATTGGAATAAATAGAAAACCTTCGAAGACATTGTTTTAATTTTAGGCAGGAACATTTACATAAATATGCGTCTATAACGACTGAAGATCAATGGATTAAAGATTTAAGCATTCAAAGATAAGATCACTTCAGACCTTGAAAAATTTATTTAAGTAAGTTCAGCTAATAAGACTTTCTCAATAAATTATTGACAACGAATCATATAAATGTAAATAACTAGTATGATACCTGAGAAAATACTTCTTTTTTTTTAAAAAAAAAATGCAATGTCACCTAATGATTTTAAATAAACGAAAAGTCTTGATAAAAGTTAAAAAATACTTAAAATCTTTTGTCCAATGTAGCAGAAAATCCACAATTCGACCCCATAAATGACTTTCGAATATCGTATTGAAATTCGATATTTCCCTTCGTAACCGTTATTCAGTTAGCAAGAATAAATTTGCAATTTAAAGAAAGAAACTAAAAAGTGACAAATATTACCTGTGCAACTTCAGCTCTGTCGTTCCACTTGAGGCACCTGAGCAGTTTTGGAAGGGAGTTTGGCAGCTGCTCGCAACAGTGCTTTCTCAGAAACCACATTAGCTCCTTTTCTTGCTCATGCAGCTGGTACAGGCTATCCTTCTCGCAGATCTGCTGCAGTTGCTGTAAATGAGATTTGCTGGCTTGAGGCTGAAATGAAAATAATCCCATAATAAATACATGAGCTACCATTACAAATTTTTAATATATATATATAATATGATAATTGCAATTAAATCATATATAATAGCTATGAGTTCTGAAGTACAAAAATTTGGAACAATTTTTTTGAAATGCGATAATATATCTCTCCATTTACACTTGTAATTATTCTTTCATAAACAAAGTGCAAATTTAACATTTATTAGCCGTTTTAAATAAAAGCCTGTTTTATATATTCTGATGCATATGTATACAATTTTTAATGAAGTATAAAAGTTTTAGCTAGATGTGCTTTAAAAAACAGTAAATTTTAATGCTTTTGAGAGGAAAAAAACGCACTTTCAGATGTAACTATAATTTGCTTTTGTGATTTGGAGTTACTCTTATTCGTGATAATTCTCGGCATATAAATCTATTACTGTTTGTTGCTGTTAGTGTTGATAGCTTAAGAATTACGTCGTAATTTATTTCGCATAATGTATCATGTTGATAACTGGCCTCAACACAGTTATCAAGTGTTGAGCCTTGATAACTGTGACTAATTTAAAAGTAAAAAACATAGATGTATCTTAGGATTACGGAGCTAACAGTACAAATTATTTTGAGCATTTACATGAATTGATCGTAAAATGATAATGATGGAATTTTTCTCTGAAAATGAATACTTTTGAAATCAAGTTTGATTTTATATATCCAGTTTAAGAAGTATATAATATAAAATTAGGAAAAAAACAATTTTAAATCTATAATTATCTATATGTTCTTTATTTTTGAATCTAAGAGAGCTGACTTTTACTTTTCCAATGAAATTTAATCATTGATTGTTTCGCAAAGTGATAAAACAACGTCATATAATTAACGAATTTAGAGTGGCCGCGGTAGCTTAGTGATCAAGATAACTGACTTGCGGCCCGTGGTTTTTGTCGAATCGTGAGTTAAACCGTGATGCCACTAAAGACCTGCCGTGTAAAGAGTTAATGCATGTTAAATCTGTTCCAAGTTCCCCCCCAAACGCATTGTGTGGAAGTTTGGAGACAGAAGTGCCAACTCAGGTGTCGTCCTAATCATTTGACCGAAGTTCAAAATCACGAAGTCCTTTGCCAATAGTCATCGTGTTGATTCTCAGTGCGACATAAATAAACAATCACAATCATGACGAATTTAAAATTTAGCGAATCACGCATTGGATGCACTATGTACCGTAATATTCCACCACGAACCACATTATTTAATTTTAGTACAACTTTATTGTCCTTTTTGATTTCTGCACTTTTAAAGCACTGCAGATTAGTAATAAAGGGACAAATTCTCTCTTATGCAAGAGAAAGATTTTCGCATTACCTTAAGGCTCTCGTCTACCAGCCATTTTGATTTTGTTAATGTAATGTTAATTCTGTGGAACTTCTACTTTCTTCTTCAAATCTAAACTGTTTTGTCTATTTATTGCAAAAAAGTGCACCCGAATGAGCAAAAAACAATGAGGGTTTTAGCGGAATTACACCCCCTCCCCTCCTCGGCTTTCAAAAATATTTTTACGTCTATTTTAATTATTCTTTTGCCGGTTTTCCGGTCTTTAAAATATTCTTACAGATCGGGAAGAAAATGTAATCCTGCCCAAACCTTCATTATGTTTTGCTCGTTCGGATATATTTATTATATTCAAACAAATAAAATTGTCTAAGTTTGATTGGAGGAAGTAGAAATTCCATAAGATTAGCATCACTTTCCCGAAATCAAAATGACCTTAAGGCGATAACGCCATGTGAGTCCTCTTGGGATATAAATTGAAGAATTCAGAATAAATTCAAACATTGCAGATGAAACACTTTTGTTAATATCGATATATCTTGTTTGTTTTTAATACATCAATATTCAATATTATTTGACTGTCAGTTATTACAAGAACTTCATCGGCTCTATGCACAAAAACTACATAAATATCGTGTGTTCGACTATTATGTAAATTAATTTCCGAAACGAAACTAATACATTTTCTTTAAAACGCTGATTAAAACTTCGGAATTCCAAAAATGTGAAAAATTTGGACCTTTAAGTGCATTTAATCGAGGTTTATTTTATAACTTTATAAAGACAAATTGTTGTGATTTATTGTATTTTTAAAGATAAATTATTGTGATCCCTAAATATTATGAAAGCTCAACATAGTAGGATTTTCAAAATAAAAAATTAATAATCCTTTGCCCTCAACAGTAAATAACGTTTCTTTCATAGGAATTTAAACGAAGTTTTTAAATTAAAAAAACTGTAGTAATTTAACTCATAACTAGATTCTGATGAAAACCGAATTTAAATTATTTCTAAAAAGGAAATTATTCTTACGTCTGCACAGCTTGAAAATGAACCATTCTTGTCAGGGACTTCCCTGTTGGCAAATTCTAGGATCTGTGGGTAAAAAATAGAAAAGCGAAAAAAAAAAAAATATTATTTTAATTCATTACAAAGGACCATTTTAATTCTCTACATAAATATCATCTATCATTTTAATTTAGTGAAAATTAATTCTTAAATCCAAATTTTTATTTAGCTACTTATGGAAAAATTTTCTGAAACAGACAAAGTACTTACTTCTTCGAGACTAGGATAAATTAATTGTGCGGTGGGGTGGTATTTGCCAAACGATACCGTGAGGGCTGAATCTCTGGCAGGGTTAGGAGAAAGCCATCCGAGGGGTCGAAGCATGCAGCTTGAGTATTCGTCTCCTTCCTGAGGGTAGGGCCATGTGGAAAGGGTGAGAGGTACGGATTTCAGGGCTCCTTTGTAGTCGAACAGCATGGTGTTCACCCAGGCGATGGGGCAAGCATATTTATCCTATGGAATAGATGTAAACCTCAAACAAATATAAAGAGGGAAAGTTACTATGGTTATGATAATAAATTAGTATAAAAAACAGAAAAGGTTTTTGTAGTTTGTTTGGTATGATTAAATTCCATATTGTCAATATAACAATTAACGATCCATCTGATTAGTACTACAAATTATAATGTTTCTCCGTAAGTAAAAATTAATTCAAAAATTAGGCCTAGAGCTTGATTTTTCACAATGCTCTCAAAATAAAAAAAAGTTTCATATTCCCAGAGTAAATCCTTAAGACCATCAATCAGGTGGGAGCCATACTTAATTGCCAAACCAAGGATAAACTTTTTTCGAGTGCCCCCACAGCCAAATAAACAGCGTTTTTTTTCGGTTTGTGTTAACAAGTGTGTGTGATTCTTACCAACACTTATCGTGCTAAAAACACGAGAAAAAAGAAGAATCGATCAAATAATGATTCTCGCAGGAATGGCTGTATAGATCCAAACTCTTGAAACTACAATAAACAAAAAATTTAAAAACCATTTGGGCTTGGAAATAAGTGACAACATTGGAAAATAGACTGCAAAGAAATCAGCGCGAAAACATTGTGAAGTCTCGGCTGCTAGAAATCGTTATTTGGGTGATAAAGTAACGAATAGTTGTGCTGCTAATGCTCTACAAATAGTCTACATAAGCAGAAAATGATCAAATGTGGAAAGCTCTGCTGCTCAATATGAGACAATAAGGCCAATGATCTTACAGGAGATGAAATGTTAAGAAATTCAGTTCGGAATTCGGGGTTTGGAGCTTTATGATGTTCTAAAACAAGACGATATAGATGTATTAGTATAACTGCTTTTGACAATGAATTGTGACGTAATCCTATTAACTGTCTTGTCTGTAATCTTAAATGTTCCTCTAATATTAAAATCTAAATTTCAACTTAAGTTCAAGTACAGACAAAGTAATTAAAGTTGCCAATTAAATTCCCAAAATAGAGCTCATCAATCCTCTGGTAAGGGGGATGCTCTTAACCAATATCAAGTCTTTCTACGAGTACTAACTATTTTTATAACATATCAAAGAATACGGTTACCCGAATATGGTGCAAGCACATTCTTCGAATATTCAATCAGACTGCATTGGATCCTAATCTCAACAAATCAACCAGACAAACAGGACCTCTGCGCACATCATACTATCATCTTTCTTATTATTGCAACCTCATTATCTTTCAATATGTTCCATTTTATTGGGAAGAAGTTGGAAACTTAGAGTCAGAAAGAAACCGAAGATATTCGTTAAATGAAGTTTTGCGAATAGCCCATGTTACATATTATGTCAATAAATGTGATTCTCGAACATAAATAATTGTTAATTGTCGTTAATAAAAAAAAAAGACATCTCTTGAAAATAAGCTTTAGTGCATCCTTTGCAGATAAATTAATGTATGACCGGGTCCTTTTTTTTTTTTTAAAAAAAGAATTATCTTCATAAAACAAGGTTCTCTATCATGTTCAGTGAGGTTTTGAAAGATCTTCAGGAAAAGAAAATCTCATTCAGTCATCGCTCTTAGTGTACAATTATCCATTTTCACTAGATATCTATGATGTAGTATTTGCTTAGAAGTAAAACCAATAATTCTTTCGATACCGATCTTCATTAGTATCAAAACAATTTTAGATAAGTATCGTAGATGGCAGTCAAAATAATTGTTTACTTACGGATCAAATAAAGTTCATCTTCTCTATCCACGGAATTCAAATTCGTAAAGATAAATAGCAGCAAATTGTACATGTTTCGCAAGTACAGAATTTGTTTAAGAACTGGTTTCATTTAAAGGGGAATATAAACATAACGAAAGAAAAAAATTTAAAAAAATATTACGCAGTTTTAACTTTTTATTTTTGGCGATAAATTTTTTAACACAATTCTGAATTTAACATTTCCTTCATTTATAATTTACCCTACGTTATTTTAGCATCATATTTCTTTATGGGATAACTGAAGAAAACGAAAAAGTTGTCCAGGAAAAACATTCTTAAAAGCTCAATGTCAAATGAATAAAAAAAAACTGTTTTATTGTTGAATATTTTAAAGCTTTTTTCTTGGTCTTTGGTTTCTGCTATCTATATTTGGATAAAGGAAAAGAAAGACCAGTGATAGTAACTACAGATAATCATGTCAGTTAACGCAATTTAAACTGTTTAACTTTTGAAATCCTTTTTCCCCAGCTTCGGAAGGTAAAAAAAAATCTTTAATTCCTTTTCGAAAGTGCATTGGGAAATTGAATGAGAGAGTTTTGTAAAAAATATTATTATCAATCTCTCGGGATTTGAAATTAACATTTCATATCAAGGAATATACATGTCTCGTTTTTAAAATTAGTAACTAGTAAAAGCAGTAGTATTGTTATACATTTAATCACACAATATGATTGGCAATTATTAATAATAATTATTCACGAAACATACCTGGCATTTCCTGAACCTGCTATTTTTCTGCGTATTACTAGATTCGTAAACGCAGAGGCAGAGCTTAGCCATACGGGGCAAGTTATACACTTCCAGGTCAAAACGAATTGTTTCTTCCCATTCGCATTGCCCCTCTTCCAGCACACATTCCGAAGTGTGATACACCCGGCTGCATAAGCTTTCGTCTGCATAATACAGACCACACTGTACTGCCACCTGAGGAGTAAAAAATGTGTTTTAGGTACGTCTATTTAAGTAGTACACTTGTGAGGATATCCTATTACCCGTCTCTTTAAGTATAGTCATAAGGTCTAAATTTCAATTGAAATTCAAGCGCAGACTGATTAATTAAAAATATTTTGTTATATCCAAAATATCTTTATTTACTCCTAAAATAAAAGGGATTCTCTCTACAGCTTATTTTCCATCTCTGTGAATGCTAACAGGTTCTATAATCTATCAAAGAATGCTTTGGATTTGGTTTGGTTTTATTAACTTCGCACTAGAAGCAACTCATCAGAGAATGCTCTTCCCGGAATAAAGAGCGAGTATCTCTCGCAATTGCTCCGACAGTGTTAAGTTCTAATCTCACAAAATCACACACCAGAATACTTCACGAACATCGCTCTAACCTTCTTATTATCGTGATCTTAATTCTTTTGTCTCATATCTTTTCATCTCTCCCTCCCTTTCTCTTCCTCACTACACTTCAATTTATATATAGACTTAGTTTTTCGTACTTGGAAGTTGAGTTGTTTTAATGAAGTATCATCCAGGAAATGTCCATAAGGACAGTTGAAGGAAAGTATATGTCTCATGTCGCTACACGCTGAATCTTTCATCTTAAAAACGATTTCTGTATTCGTGCTTTGATTTCACAGTAAAGCTATCCAAACAGAATTGAGTGATAAAAGAATTTCACTGATTGAAGGATATATCCCCAACTTTTAAACAACTAATTACTGATGTAGATTAATACAAAAGTGAGCTATGGAGCCGCGTATGCTGACTCTTCCACTCACCTAGTTAGCATATTACATTCTCCTAATTTTCCCAATGTTACCAAATTAGGACTTTGAGAGTCCGTTAAATGTAATGTGCCGAAGCTAATCCCATCTAGTTTATTTGAATAGCATCTAGTTTCGGGATTGGACTCCTTCCGGTATACATCTAACCACTATATTCTACCAATTAAGTTATTGATCTCAAGAGCTAATATCTGAACTGACCCAGAAACGGAGACATTTTACGCTTAAGGGAATTTCGCTCGCGAATGATATTTTAAGAGTGTTCTCACCTAATGTCATGAAGTACAACCTAAGCTGAGAACACATATTTAGGTTGGAAAAAGGCCTCAGAATTAATAAAATGAATGCGTATGATTATAACACGAATATCCATTTATCATTTTGCGTCCTTAAAAGTTTGAATTACATGGTTATTCAAAATGAATCATTCGATTTCAAAATGCTATATTTTCATAAATAAACAACACCGAGGAATAAGTAATACATGAAAGCAAAGAGAAAACATTGAAGTTTTTTTACAAGTGTTCGATATAACTTCCTTTAGTTTCGTGTAAAATGTCAATTCTATGTGTAAATTCCTGCCAAACATGTTGTTAAGTGTTGGTGTAATTGATTGCATAGCAGCAGAAATACGTCGTTTCAATTCACATAATAATGTGGGTAATTGTGGTGTATACACTTTACTTTTTACGAAGGAAGAAATCGCATGAGGTCTTATTGTAAGACTTAGGAGGTCTGCTGTGTAACATCATCTGGTCCACTATGGCCGATCCAATTGTGAGGTATCTCTGTGAAAGTTTCTTCAACAGCTTTCATGAAGAAACTTCATGAACATGAGGACCATCTATTTTTCCACAATATAAAACTTTCATATTTTTTCTTTGTATTCATGATCATTTATTTTTGAAAAAGGATGATTCATTTTGAATAACCTTGTATTTCAATCAAATCAAATAGTTTTAACTCGAGTAGCTGTTATTAATTTCTGAATTGAAGCAGTCAAGAAAATTCAAGCAGTTAATCAGTACAAACCAAGAAAAGTCCTACATCCAAGCAATCAAATTATAACATTAAAAAAAAATCATATATTTTTACTTGTCTCTTTAAATCATTGAAAATAATTCCAAACTAACAAAAGAAGAAAAAATAGAATCTCCTATATTTAAAACGGAACGCATCCCAAACATTTTAAACGTTCCAACATGCAAATTAATAAAACAAAATTAATTAAAGGAATCTAAAATTAGACAAATAACACTAAACAAACAACCGAGGTTTACTTAAATCATCTATAACCTTTACATTACATCACATAGGGTTCGAGATTATTGATTTATAATTTATTAATATCACACTTAAAAGCTATTGGCAACGAACCTCGCAATTGCGAATCATTGTCAAGTGAGAAGGATGGCCTCTGAGCTGGAACTTCCCTCCGACTAACAGAAGATTTAACTTACATCAGAGAGTTTAATTTTTTAAAGAAAGCATGTACAAGAAGCTAAGAAAAGTTTTAATTATAACCTTGAAAAAAAAATCATAAATACTTAGATAAATTTATTCTTCATAGTAAATGATCCTTATGTGTACAATGTTGCAAATTATAGATATTAATGTTGATTTATTTGGTTTCAGCAAATTGTAGATTGAAATAATCCACAACATTGAAAAGTTTCAGAGATAACAGAGAGTTAATGTATATTAATTTATCTTGTGGCTTCTTTACATTGTCACCATGCAGTTACACATTTCTCCCAACAGTTTTTAAGGCCGTTAGTATAGAACTCAGCAGATTGAACTTCATCTTCTCCATAATGCGTATTACTTCTATCTATGGCTTCCTGAAACCAAACAAATCGATATCAATAGCTATAGTTTACAGCAAGGGTAGTCAACTTTTTTTTATACCTATCGCCCAATTTATCTCTGTTAGTAGTAACATTTTCTATCCATCCACCGATTTCGCAGTAATTGTGATTTATAAAGTGCGAAAGTAACTTTTCTTTAAAAAAATTAATAAAGTACAGTTACAGCAAGTTAAAATATTTTATAATAGTTTCTTACCAAGTACTTTATGTCGCTTTTTGGTTAAGATTCGCTGAATAAATCTTTATTAAACAATTTGCTTTAATTAAATATTTTTATTTATAGTTTGCATACATAGAAATTTAATTAGTTAAATGAATTATTAATGGGATCTCTGAGGCTGAGGATGGGAAACTAAATATTTATCTTGTTCAATTTTTGAAAGGAACAAACGAAGGCATCCCCTTTCGGAAATATTTAGGTGTTTTTTTTTATTTGGTTATGATATGATTAACAGTATTAAATTCTGGGAAAGGAATCAATACACTGAATACCATTTTCCACTTATTTGGATTTGAAACTAGCATTTTTTTTTTTTTTTACTGTGCTATAGATTTTTCTATTCACCATCGTCGAATTATTATCTTCATCATATCTAATTTCTAACAGTTCTTCTTGGCAAGTTGTATCAGCCTCTTCAATATTTGCGGTAAATTTATTTTCCATCCAGTCATATACCTTCAATTTCAAAATATCTCCAAATCGTTTTTTCCATGTCCAATTTGAATTCGCTTAAAAGTGGCAGCTGAGTGTGCCATTATTCTCTGGAGTTACATAATCTTTTTAAAAAGATAGTTGAAGAAACTGATGAAACTCTCTTTAATAAATTATGGTAAAGTAATTCAAGTTTTTCAATAAATAACATCACAATATTTTGGCAACATGTAATAGTTTCATTAGTTCCTTGAAGTTGAAAATTAATATCGTTAAATGCTTAGAGGCAAAGTTTTTAAGATTTGATGCTTTTTTTTACTGTTGAGATGAATTCTTTTACAGAGGATACAGTTTCAGTTTCTCCAACATTATAGCTTTTACCACATTTTGGCAATTAATTGTGCAATGGGATAAATGGCAATTAATCCATCTTTGTTATATGTTATATCTTAAATGTGTGATTTAACGATAGCTGAAAGATTTTGAAAAAAAAATTATACATTTCCTGAAGATGTTTAATGTTCTTGTCCTTGCCGCTTGGGCTCCTTAAAGAAAGATGCTCTCACAATCGACTTGGCTTCATTGCCTCATTGGATAATATTTTATGGCACAATAAACACATTAGATGATGCTTATTCACAACAGATTCTATGAAACCCATCTTTATATACTCTGGCGAATAGCCGCGTGCGTATCTCTTGTTTTGAGACATGGGCCTACAATATTTTGCTTGAAGCAGTAAGCGCCTGCTTGCTCTCAGAAATCTTATTAAGTACTGACTTAAGTTTCGATTACGTAACGAATTAGCTTCACTTACGTAACGTAAACAAAACTTATATGCCTGAAGTTTGTTGCGTGTTCACTACTTTTGAAAAGCTGCGCGCTTTTCCGATCCGGTCTCCAGGCGTTGGTCAGACTGGATCAAGAGTTCCGGTCGCTGTACAGCACAGTCTACGCTAGACGTGGATGGTCAATCAAGGCGCTGGCTATCACAATCCCGCGAGGCTTTCGTATGATCATAATATTGAAAGATATTAGGATTCAACAAAAGCCGTTGGGAGTTAGGATCGGGAAATAATAATCGCAGCTCCTCGTACTTTTAAATTATGAATGTGTTGACAGAGTAACAAATGCTGGGTGACTCTAGATTGAGGATTGGTAAACGTTGCAGGTGTCTGGTAGAGCGAGAGTTAGTCGAGACGAGACTAAGTTAGTGAGTATCCGTGTTTGTGCATTTTATAAAATGTTATAATGCGGTGTTGACCAATGTGGCATCACTTCTTTGCGATCGGGGCGAATCAGCGAGATATCGGCTTGTTCAAGTGGATTCCTAGAATGTCACCCTATTACCCAAAGCTTGTGAAATTGAGACAAAATTATAAGTTAATTGGTGTCTTAATTGTCCATCAATTTTTATGTCATACAATGAAGCGTCGAACAATGGAGTTCTTTGTCTACGAGGCAATAAAACAACGAACTGTTAGTTTTTGGGTGGCAATAGCGGTCATAAACTGCCCATGGATTCGGCGTCGGGTAAGGACCACTGATCAGGTGCCTGACCGCTCGCGGACTCTTGCCAGGTGGTCGTGAAAGAGGGCGGGTAAGTTCCTTATACAAATATCCTGTAACAGAGTCTGACCTCTTCCTCGATTTTTGCTGGTCAACAGTTTGTCGATTAGTATGTAATCACAGCGCCGTCTGATTGCTCCGCTACTTCCCACCAAAAAAGCTGAAACGTCTACAAGTGGGAGGTCGGGTTGACTACCACTGATTTACAACATTATATGCAAAAGTGAGTGATTCATCATCGAACAAGAACCAAATTTGTCTAGGCCGCTCAAAATTTGTACATAAGGATCAATTGATATGCAGAACAAATTTCATCCAGGTATCCCGGTTATTTCTTATGAATAATTAAAACCTCAAGATATATTTTTTTATTTCAGGAATAAAAAATTTCAATTGAATCAAAAATAGTTGTTACAACAACCATTCGTAGACTTGAGACTCACCTTGGTCTTGCTATCGTGGTTGAGCTTATGGACGGAATGAATAGTGATGGTGAAAGGTTCCTCAACAGTCCACGTGGAAAGGTTGTTGTGCTTCTTCCTTTTGAGCGTCGAGGAGGACTCGCTGGCAGAAGAACGGGTCCTTTGAAGTTCTTCGGATTTACTCTTTTCCAGGGGGCGTTCCACTAAAATGAATAATAATTAAATATTCTTTTCCGATTTATTTGAAGAATTTCGACAGTTGTATTCCACAATAAATATAAAATATATAAGTATTTAATTTGTACGATTGGTAAAGGAATCCACATGATAAAAAACACGAACGAAATATTTTGTATTACTCTATAAATAATATTAATCATTTTCATTTGGTATTGTACTAAACATGCAGTGCTACAACAAATCAGGTTAAAATTTCCATCTATGGAATATCTTGAAATCTCATGAATGTTATGTTATTCTTATATATTTTCTACTTTCCTTCTCAAATGTAGACTACTATGTTTATTAAATGCAAGAAAGTGTATTCGAAAGTCTCTGAAGAATTAAAAGTTTACTCCGATTTTTAAAAATAATTTTGAAGATCTGAAAATGCATAAATGAATGATTAGAATAGACATAATTTTTTAAAAATCGGTGAAAAAATGTAATTCTACAATGTAATTCATTATTTTTTACTCTTTCATATGTACTAATTGCATTTAAATAAACTAAATAGTCTAGACCTGAGGAGGAAAATAGAAGTTCTATTGGATTAGCAATCCGAGTTCCGTCTTAAAATAATAGCTCCATATTTTGCCGATTTGGTATCTTACGACTTTTCCCCCCCCCAAAATAAAATCTGCCCTAAAAAGGAGCCCATTTTGAGTCTATAGAGACTGTTAGGCAGAAATCATCACAGCTATGAAAACAGCAAGTGAACATCGCACAACAAGCGGAAAACAAGAATGGGTCCATGAGTGGGTGCCAATGGAAAATGTGCTGGAGGAGACAATATATTTCTCATAAATTATAAATAAATATCCTTTTTTGAAACAGTTCTATTATTTTATAGATGTCGCTCTTTGAAACAACACTAGAGCTGTTCGCAACGGACCTTGTAATTTTGAACCTTGGTCAAGTGACGAGGACGAATCTAAGCTCGCTCTTTACTCTCCAAACTTTCACGTAACACCCCCGCAAGGATTTGGAATCTCAACATATTTAATGGGCATCAACCCCATTACAGGGTGGGTCTTTAATGGCATCGAGACTCAAACCGACGATTGACGGAAAAAATTGTTCGATACTATGACCACTTGGCAATAGAGGCTAAAGGAACATCGCTTTCTTTCTAGCGACGAGGTGAAAACTACCATGTATTACTGGAATTCTCCAACGGGATTACCTACTAATCACGTAGTGATGCAAGTGAGTAGAAAGATATGGAGACTATGTCAAAAACTGAAAGATGTATCACATAAAGTAAAATATAACTTTTAGGGACAACGAGAACTGAATATCGGGTAACTAATGAAAAATTTATGGCTATGGAGGCTTTACTTTTCAATCGAGCCTCATATATATCCAGTTATAATTTAAACAATAGTCCTCACGTCAAAATATTTACATGCATTAGATTAGTTCGATTATATTTGAATACAAAAAGGACCACGACTTCGTAAAATTAATCGATATATTGTTATGATTAATATTAATTGATGTCTCACAAATGTTTTTTTTTTTAATTGGGGAATTACCGATTGTTATCTTCTATCACTGATTTGCAGATTGACAGATATTTAAAGGCATTTTCACTTACAAAATCAATTATCTTTTAAACACTTACCTATTGATTAGATTAAAATCTCAGAAAGTACTTGCGAAGCGAAAGAAAAAGAAACACTTTTCTTTATAAGTGATAGTTAATATCACTTATAAAGAAAAGTGTTTCTTTTTCTAGATTTTATAGAGCTTATTGTTGCTACGATATCTGCACGAGCGTACGGCTTAAGACAGTACAAAAGCCTCGCGATTGCACAAAGCCTCGCGATCCAATTATTTTTTATAATTAAGATGTTATACTCTTAGTGCAAAAAGCTCTCTTTAAGGTTTTCCGTTTGGGATCAAGACTATGCCGGATTCGCGTGTTTTTTTTTTTTTTTTAGATAATTGAAAATCAATATAATTTTAACCGGAATGCTAAAGATAAATCATTCTTGATAAAAGTGTCAATGATTAAACACGTATTTAAAGTGTTTATGCCCATTCTGAACCTACGCAATTGATATAAATATCCAACGAAGTATTTCGTCATTCTTGCAACTACAAAACTAAAATCAAACATTATTCATTAATTTAATTGAATATTCTTGTATTGATAAAAAAACAGAAGAAAAATTAATACAATACAATTATAGCTAAAAAAATTGTGATACGCTACTCTAATCACATGCTTTCTACAAACGCGATGTATAACTCGTTAGAAATAGGATACAGTTACAATGCACACTGAGTGATCTCGTGGTTAAAGTCAATAAACACCCTGAATCCACACGAAAAGATCCAAAAGCGAAAGACTCATTCCGCGCACGAATTATAGAATGTCTAAACTATCAAATGCCAAATTAAAGATAGGTTAATATAATAGGTAATTAGTGCAATTATTTTGTTTAAGAAAATATTCGAAATTTATTATGAGCATGAGACACACGTCTTTTCATATAATTCTGTTTTTTATTCAATTCAATTTCAAATTTTGAAACAGATACGAAACGATCTTCTTAAAAGTTACAGATTAATAATGCAACTGTAATTTAATATTGGTAGCGGAGACGACATTGATTACATTCATAAATTTTATCACTGAGTAATAGCTTCATAAATATGATGTATATAAATACTAATTTCTACAGTATGAATTTAAAAATTATTTATCGGTATTGAAGTATCTAATTTAAAAGTCACATCGTATTCATTATATGAATTGTACTATATTTTTTTTAGTTACGGTTTTAAAACGTACGTTGATGCTACCAATACCATAGGATTTGCAGAAAGATCTTTGATCTTTCTCAAGTAATTATAAATAAAATAATTATAAATTATTTTATATTTGTATCAATAAATTCTTCCATAGAAATATTATCCATTGAGTTAGAATTAGCTAAAAAAATAAATTATGAATATATTACTGAGTTAGTTATTAAATATTTAAAATATATATACTTATAAATTTGGCATAATTATTTTCCCATCTTTTATTTCATTTTCAGTTAATACTAATAGTATAGTTTATAAATATCATTTTTATTGTAAATTTTATTTAACTATTAAATATAAGAACATCCTGCAGTGGGTTTAGGGGAGGTTGGATTCGAGCTAAATATTTTAAGGTCCTCTTGTTGGCGGTGCAAGGATGCGGAGAATTGAAGTTGGGGTTTATGGGGCAAGAGCTAATTCTGGCTATGTTGTGCCAAACAGTGCGTTTCTGATCTAGAAATTAGAAAAAGGTAAAAATTGATTGACAAGAAGGGTCGAAAATTGAGAAAGATCTCTAGAGTAACCTGAACACATGTCATTCATATTTACCAAAGACAACAATTCCTATGGGAAGGAAAAAGATCACTAGGATACGTTGGAGTCATGAAGCCCATACTTACCAAGGAAGGTAACCTTAGAGGCATTGATGTGGAGAATGGATACTATCTCAAGTGTCAACCTTGTCATCTAATTGTAGTTCAAAACTACTTGTTGTATTAACTGAGTTTAGGGAGATGTGATTAGGAGCAATCAAGCAGCAAGTAAATGGTCAATAAATGCAAAGATCAGAACATAGTAATTTAAATCAGAATTATTCATAATTTGCAAGCATTAGAGCAGTTTGTCCGATGCAGTCCTTAGAATGAATTTCTTCCCCCGAAAAGTCTTTCAAAGACTTGTATGGTATATAAGAATCAGGTCTTATTTTTCTTGTGTTTTTCAAATTTTATCCATAATAACGCACATAAGGAACCATTCATTAAATTACTTTGTTATTATATTAAGAAACAAACACAATAATATAGTGAACCATATTCATAAAATAATATTTCAAAGAAAGAAACTGAACTTACATTGTATTTTTTCAGATGATATTAAAATTAATTCTGGAGTTTTATCACAAGATAGACACTCACGAATGTACTGTAAATGAATAAAGAAATATTTATAAAAAACAAACTTCTGAAAAAAAATTAAGAAAATCAATTTTTTATCCTTATTAATTTAATATACAAGCATACATGGATAAAAAAATTTGAAGAAGAAAATTAAAAAAATGAAATTAAGGAAGAATAATATAATCTTCATATGTTCATCAGAAAAGGTTGTTTAGAAATTAACATCAGCAAAATAAATGTGTCTTGTAATCTCAAAGGATGTTCAGAAATTGATCTAAATTTTAAGACTGGTGTATATGACAGTGCAATCAAGAACAATGTTTTAAATATTCAGTACTTATAACAGAAATTCCACTTTAAGAAATATCAAACATGTTTTTAGTCTTTATTCAAAATTTAATAATAGTGTTATATATAGCTTAAAATTCTCTCTCTCTCTCTCTCTCATAACTTCTAATTCCCACTAAAACAAATTAATTGATGATTTTATAATTGTAAGAAAATGCATCTCTTTCCCTATGATTGATCATTAGCATTTAAATCAAAAAAATTTCTGGCTAAAAACATCCTTCTCTCTTTTTACTCTTGTTAAAAATTCATCATGTATACCTTTATTATTTTCTTTCTTCCTCTTCAAGATCATTACTTGGTTAGTAATTTTTAAAAATAAATTATAGAAAACTTTGTTTTGCGTCTTTTAAAATGATGATGTTATTCAAATTATTAAATCAAAATTTTGTAATTATTTTTTTAAAAAATATACCTTTTATAATAGTTATATTGACAGAATGCAAAGAAAATTAATTCGTTATCTTTGAATAATTTGACGTTTTGACACGAAAAATTTCACACGGATTGTTAAGATTAGGAAAAAGAAACACTTAAAATTCATTCACAGTAAAACATTCCATCAATTAATTATTTAAGTACATTAATTATATTGAAAGAGTTCAAAGACATGCTTTATTTGCATCCCAGTTAAGTGTAATGAATTTCTTAAGACGATACTAATCTCATAAATAAGAAAATTTAAATTTTAAGTTAATTGTTATGTTTATATTAAATGAAAAAATCTAGAAGCAAATGCAGTTAAACATGAAGTTAGGTACAATTTATAATGGGTTTTCTTCTACCCACATGTGCTCAGTTGAGCTGAAATTTTCTATACATGATTTTTTGAATGACAATACGATAATGTAACTTTAATTAATAAAAATTAATTGATTAAAACTAATTATTTAAAGAATTAAATTTTACTCATAATTCCAATTGCTTACAACGTGAAACAGTTGAATAAAAAAACCAGCAAATTAAGTTATCCCCTCGTAAAATTTTAAGGTATAAAAAAATAATGTTATGCAAAGTGTGAAGTTTCAAAGGAAACCCATGTATAAAAAAAACTCCTTATATACCGGTGTTATTAAATAAAAGATTTTCATAAAATATGATTAGTCACTATGTACGTGGGCAATTTTTTTTTTGAATATACAAGTTTTGATTGCCACCATGAATTTATGCCACCATAGTCACAACCTTTTTATTTATAGTGCCTGAAAGCTACATATGTCCTCTATGCATCATTTTTCTTTGTTCTCAGGTGTCGTTGGTGTGCTGAGAACTGAAGATGTTGAAGCAGCGAGACGTCATTGCACCCAGTCTTGCACCTTGCGAATTTAATATCTTCCCAAAAATGAAAGTGCTCTCTTTGGGGCATCACTTTTATTCTGATGACAAGGTGAACGCTGCTATTAAAAACCTGGTACCAATAATCACCCCCAGAATTCTTCTATGTGGGTTTTCCTGACTGGTCAATCGTTGGCAAAAATGTGTGGAAAGGGATGAAGGAAATGTTAAAAGGTAGATAATATATTATATGGAACAATGGTCTTTAAATTGCGTTCTGATGAATCTTTGGTTCTATGAGTCAAACTCAGAGGTTCCACTAATTGAAATAAAAATTCTAAAAGAAATTTATAAAAACTCACAACAACATTCCTGGCGTGTTATCAACTAAAATATAAAACACACATTTAATTATTTTTGAAAATTAATCAGTAGCTTCTCTTATAGGCTGCCGGTGTCCTTAATGCGACATCAGCAGTTGCGTACGTGCATTAAGTACAAGGTGACCAGACGTCCCACTTTTAGCGGGACAGTCCCGATTATTAACAATTTATCACGCGTCCCGCTGGATCTCAAGAAAGTCCTGATTTTTTTAGAACGAATGCACAGCAAGCTGGGGAACGGTAGAAGAAAGGGAAGGGAATATTCGGTTTTCGGATTCCATGTAGCTATTTCACCAGGATATAAACTTTATATTATTTTTGTAAATTTTATTTGTTCAACTTTACTACAAATAATAATTTTTGAGAACTGATTATCAGGAACTGATTATTAAAATGTTAGCCTTGATCAGTTGCTAGAATACGACCACCATTGTTCGGGACTTAATCAACAGTGGCATTTTTCGGCATCGGCAGCGATGAAAACATTTTGTAGCAGTAAATTGAAGAGAGAATATCCCGCTTTGTACACTTCCGCAGATTTTATTCTTATGGCGACATGTTCTGCTAGCGATCTAACAATATTTGGAACATAGTTGCAAAGGAATTACATCTTATACAAAAATTGGAAACGGAGGGGAATTCAAGAGAGGAGAAGGGTCAGGGTGTAAAGAGTTTGTTGGTCGTCCAAGAAGTCACGCCTTCGCATATTGAGTTTTGTGACTGTCTCTCAAACGATACACATTGTACTGCGAGCTAGTTAAACAAGTGATGTCAACAAATCACCTATTCAGATGATTCAAGTAAGTAAATTATTTAGGTACCAAATTTTTAATCAAGCCCCCTCCTGTCAATGGTGTCCCGCTTTTCGAATGTTAAAATCTGGTCACCTTAATAAAGTAGCTCAGAAGTTTCAACTGGTTCAGCCGAAGTGTATGCCAAACAGATTCACGCTCACTTCAGAATCTGTGTGATTGCGATTATCTACAGTTGAGTTTGGTTTAGTTTTATTAACGTCGCACTAGAAGCAACACGAAGGCTATTGGCGACGGACCTCGTAATTTTGAGTCAGGGTCAAGTGACGAGGACGACACCTGAGCTGGCACCCCCTCTCCTAACATCCACATCACACCAACGGGAGGACTTTGGGTCTTAATAGATTTAACGTTCATCAGCCCAGGCTACACGGCGGGTCTTTGGCGGCAGTGATTATCTACAGACGAGCTACCGTTGTATGTTCAGTGAAAAATATTTTTTAACATATGAGTCAAATTAAATGCAGAAAGGCGACTACAGATAATATCAATAGAGCAAATTTTTGATAGTTTGTGTAAAAAAAAAAAAGTACTAACGCTCCCCAGTCACTAAATATAATGCAAGGGTAGGTGACCCTAGAGCACGAGTTAATATATGCTTTCCATGAGTAAATTACACTAATTTTATATTAAAAATTTTTAATAAGTACTTTTGTTTAACTGTTTTTACATAAAGTGTCTGTAATATATTGATAAACCTTAAATATTATATCAATATATATTTTTCTAAGGATGGGGTGGGGTTTCTGAAAAACCCTAATAATTCAAAAGGCTCAATGACTCAACAAAGTTTGAAGACCACTGACATAGAGGATAAAAGTAGCTTTCAGGTTCAGCAAATCGGGTTACAAATAAAAAAAAAAATTAGAGCCATTGAGGGCCAGTTTAGTTTAGTTTTTTATTAACGTCGCACTAGAAGCAACACGAGGGCTATTGGCGACGGACCTCGTAATTTTGAACCACGGTCAAGTGACGAGGACGACACCTGAGCTGGCACCCCCCTCTCCTAACATCCACATCACGCCAAAGGGAGGACTTTGGGCCCCGAACATATTTAACGTGCATCAGCCCCGGCTACACGGCGGGTCTTTGGTGGCCAAGGATCGAACCCGCGACTGAACGAAAACCGCCGGTCGCTAGTCCACGACCTTGACCACCAGGCTACCGCGGCCCCCGCCATTGAGGGCCAATCAAGCCTCTTAGTTCCTATCGTTGAGTTAATATATCAGTTGTGTGTAAAATAAACATTTGGACTATATTATTTATTGCTTTAATAGATAACAGGTGGTATAGACCTTGAACTGTGAAATAGGATAAGGCCCGATGAGGAACTCTTCAACTCCACAAATCTTGAGCAGGAGATTTTGGGCCTGGTCGCACTGGAGTCCTATGCTAGGGCCTTTCTTCTTTAGCACCACTTCCAGAAGCTCCTTAGCATTGAGGGACGGAGAAACGTAGAACTTGAAGGTAGACTGAAACGAAATTCCACTTTTATTAAGGTTAAATATTAATAACTAATTATAGAATAAAGATTTTTTTAAACGAATATTATTTGTTAACGATCCAAAATGGTTGTTTTCTACTTTTTAAAAGCATTTTTAAATTCCTTTAACAGCAAAAATATGTCGGAAAAATTACCGAAATGAATATGAAGAAAAGTACCAAGAATTCGGCTTATTTTCACAAAAATCGTCTTAAAGCAAAGTAAATGAACTGTTAAAACGGAATTCCGGGCTTGCATCAAATGATAGTTAACTAACGAAGGAGCTTCCACAGTTTATTTTTAATTTTTCAGATCACCAAATCATGTCTTTTTTGAGTTTAATTTGCAATATCTATATAATCATTCTGTGGTGTAATCAAGTTACAAAACCGCCATTCCTACCCACAAAGTCAGAAGTCTTTCTCTTACCAACTATGGCTCAAACATTTATTTAATGGGTATGGTG
>BMAW01105229.1:0-19403 GCA_019974015.1 Nephila pilipes
ATAAATTCTTCTCCCAGAATAAATTCCATATATATATATATATATATTTATAAATATCCACATTTAGACTTCAAACTAAATGGTAAGGTTAAACAGGCTTTACGGTACAAACCCTCCTCCATTACATCTTGCAATAAGAAAGAATGAAAATGAAATGAGTACTATGTAAACTAATCTTGAATATTCAACATGAAAAGAAAGAATATAATAATTTACCGAAAAACATTCTTACTAGAAGCATTTTAAATATTTAGGAATTTTCAATTGAAATCTGTCTTCATTTCATAATAAGATGAAACAATGAGCTTTAATGAATAAAAACATCGACAGAATTGGCTTCCTATACCATATAAGCAAATCAGGAGGAAAAATCAAGAATCTTTTTAAAGTAAACTTCTCAATTATTTGTGAATTGTACTATTGAAGTATGAGCAATATAATGATTGTATTAAATATAACATGTTAAGTTTCTTAATAAAATCATGCCGAAATAATCTGGGATATAAATATTTGCAAAATGGGTGGTTTTACGAAAATTGACATCAGAAGTTGTTATAGAAATAGTGACATATATTAAAATATAACATTTAAAATAAATTTTTTGAATAAAATTAAACAAAAATGCAATATATATATATATCAGCATAAATTATTTTGTAAAATGCTTGTATACTGTCATTTTTTACACTTGGAATAAAATTTACTATAAAAATTGCAAAAACATAAAATCTGTTGGAACTGCTATTTAGAACACTGTATTATGAAGCACATTTTAAATCACAATGCCATATCAATTATTGTATCCACCGAAATTCTTCCATATAATTTGGCTATCTTCTGTCAGTTTACGATTATGTAAGACTACATGCCAAGAAGTATTTCTCTCTTGTAGAAGATCTGATATACTTCAATCTTATAAGCCAATGCAAAAAGTTTTAAGACATAAAATACTATGTGATGTTAAAATGCAGAACACGTTATTGATGGTCAGATATATGTATATATAAGTGCTCTTGTTTTCAAAATTATTAAGAAAATTCAAAATTATTATTATTAAGAAAACTAAGGTACTCAGATGTTCTAAAAGAATTCCTAATAAATGATCACTTCCAGTTAATAGTAGACTTGCATTTCTCAGACTACTATAGAATATTAAGTACTCACACTGAAGAAATTCGAAAAAAATTCTGCAACTGAAAACTTTCAAAAAAACTCAACATACAATAATTAAAGATTTATGATAAGAATGATTTTCTCGAATAAAGTAAGGATATAAAGTGAAAAATGATTCATTTTAACAGATGTATTACTTTTATTTGATATAACAATTCAATAATTTTCATAATTCTTCCTTTTTCGTAAATTTCAATGTCCTGATATCTTTTGAATATTGCTTTCGTAGCGACTGAAACTTGACATTGTTAATTTAATTTATAGATATTTATGTTAGCCTTTATATGAGGCATGTTTCATTCATTTGAAAAACAATTTCGTAAGATTTCTTAAAAAAAAAAACACTTTAATTAAAAAATAGTGTTTCTCACAGATTATCATTTTTTTTTATCTTCCCGTAAAATTGCTTATTATGTTTGAACTAGAATGCAGACATAAATAATAAATGTATAATTCATTAGAATTATCGATGATTCATGTGGTTAATTTCTGACTTTTCCTACAATAAGAGATATATTTATAGAGTATTTATTTACTTAAAATATTGCTCGAGAAATAATTTTATTCTATTTAACTCATACAGTTGATTTCAATTTTATAACATATTAATTCTTCATGTGTCATATATGCGATTATCTTATTTATTTAGTTTCTGACATTCTCTCATAAAAATGAAATTCTGAATGCGGCAAGAAAATTCTTTTTTAACAAACAAACAAAAAAATATAAAGAATTAGGGCATTAATTTATTATTGTGCATTTTATGTAATTTTTAAATTTTCAGAAATCCTTTTCATATTTTATATGCACAGGAAAAGTGTACATGTGCATGTAAAAGCGCTTATTATTTATTTCGGAAATTTATTTCAAAATGTATCCGAAATTAATGTTATTCTGTTTTCTATCGATATTTGAATGTATTAATTACTTAGTTTCAGTTTTTATTATATTGGTGGACTTATTTGAAATTATTGGATATTATTGATAATACTTCAACTGTGTATGTTATGAATATGCAGAGTTACTTTAAATATGCTGAACAGAAAACTATGCAATTAGAAATGCTTCGTAACTTAGATCAGCTAGTTAATATATGATACTTCAGTATAGAAGTTTAATTAATTTAGTGCACAAATTTAGACTGCCACATAACCACTAATTTTCACGCAGTTTATTTGATGGATGACTGAAATTTAGTTCGATAGGTTTGACATCCTAGTAATTAATTAAATATTAACATCCGGAATCCGGTGTTATGGACTATAAAGCACGTATATCAACCTAGAATTTTTATGCATAAAATGAATGGAAAATTATTGGTTATGGAATTCTAGAATAATAGAAAAATATCTGGATCGATTTTGCATAGCATTCCACTGAAGTCTTAAAAATACAGTTTTATATTGGACACCTATAGGCATTTTAGCTTTGTTCTCTCAAACTTAACTTTTCTTGACTGAAGAAAAAAAAATGAAAGATTTTCACCTTTTTTCACTCACCAAAAATTTCAAATTTCGAATTGTAAAATATATACTTCTCACTTTATTTTCTTCGATTCTTTTGAATAAAAAGGTGTATATCATTCAGAAACATAACAACTGGGCAATAAAAAAAGGCACAAGCTCTGCATTGAATTTCTCCTGTGTTAGAAATATTGAAGGAAAATAGAATTTTTCACTAAAAAAGAATACGCTCAGAAACAATTCCCAATCTCATACTTTTGATTCTTTTCTCTGACGAATAAACAAAGTTTTTCTCTGTAAGCAAACGTTTTGAGCAGATATTCGGACCGATACAGTCAAGACAGCATATCACTAGGAATGTCTCACTTTTTTCATTTCTTTCTTTATAAAATGATACCTTAATACAAGCAATAGTAAAAATAATGAAGACTATATTCATAAAAGTGTCTGTTATTCATCTTTAGAATTGGATAACAATAATTTATCTATCGGGGCTAATGTCTTTCAAAATAATGATCAGAAATCTTTACCCAATCAAATGTTTGTCGCACTGAAGATTTAGGAAACATTATTTAACCTCTCTTGCCTCACAAATATTAGACTAATTTTCTGACTTAAAACCATTTAAGTGAAGAAACCGCCTTTTAGATTTAGATACAATTTTTAAAAGGTTTATTAAATACGATTATTAATATGATATCGAAATTTTGTTCCCATTTGTGCCAACTAGGGTTATTAAATTGGTCTAGATATAATGAGAATTACAAAATTCATTAAGGTGTTCCTCTTTTCTTTAAACCACTATACGTATTCTACCCCTTCATTTGCTTATGTTAGTACTTTTTACACAAATATTCACTACACCTTGATTTTTTTAAGCAGTTGTTGACTACCAAAATTTATTACGAAAATTATCTTTTTAGATAAGTTGTACACTTATTAAAATTGTAAAGAAAATACAATTTTTTAAAATAATTAATAATATATTTTGATAAAAGAAATGAAACATATATATTTAAAATATACAAGGAGTGTTCAAACGAATATGCATGAAACGTCGTAACAACGTAACCGTTAACATATTTGAATAGGCCTCTATGGGAGAATGTAACGAGATATCTAGGGATGCAAATAGTTTCCGGTGGGGATCGGAGCATGCGCGGGGCTCCCACGTTTGAAGGAGGGAGCAGAGGCTCTTATAAATAGCACCATCCAATTACTTCTAAGGTCCACTACTTGTTGAGTTCCTGGAACACAAAAGAACCATTAACTCCGATGTATACTTTGAGGCACTCCGTAGCCTACGCAGGTCCATCTAGAACAAAAGACCTGGGTTGATCACAGAGAGTGTGGTCTGCTCCATAATGCACGCTCACATGTCTCCAGGATTTCACTGGAAGAACTGACCAAGTTCAAGAGGACGCAGCTTAACGATCCGCCCTACATCCCGGACATATCGCCCTAAGATTTCTATGTTTTTGGTCCTCTGAAAAAATATCTGAAAAGGAAGCACTTCAACTCGGATGACGATCTCAAGGACGCTGTGAAGGATAGGGTCTCGTCATGGCCATAGAAATTCCGGGAACAAGGAATCCTTTGACTCGTTAATCAATGGAATCGTTATTCTCAGCCCTATGGTGAATACTTTTGATAAAGTCTTCATTTATACCTACAGTGTCGTTTTGTACTGTTTCATTTGAACACCCCTTGAAGGTACAGTGCGTTAAGTATAATTTAAAATATAATAAATTCAAAACATAGAAAATCAAAATAAAAACCTTTGTTGCTGGGAACAATTTCCAAAGTCACGAAAAATGATCTGATTGTAATAATGACTGATAAGTCACTCTGTAAGAAATGTTTCTTCCTTTTACAGAAATACACAAATGACATTTGTTCACATGTTCTCCACTGAACTGTCGAATGTAGCTTGAGGAATGTTGTTCTTTTCCTCCCACAAGGCAGTTTTGAACTTCTGTACATTTCTAGGCAATTGATTCTTTTGCGGATCATATTGATAAACTAATCCGTCTAACATGTTCAAAATGATTTAAGTTCACTCAATTAGCAAGCCAATCCATGCGCTCATTTTCTTTGCTCTATAGAGTTTGTCTTGTGTTCGTTGTTCTCTGTGGACTTGCATTGTCACTCTTAAAGCAAAATGCCTGGATCCACTGCACTCCAAAAGAGACGAACGGGTATCACAAGAATCTCGACGCAGTACAGCTGTTATATAACTGTACTTTCGTTTGTAATTATGTATAATGTTTACTCACCCTATGATACATCTACCATATTGATTAACTTAATGAATATTCTGTAGTCAGTAACAGATTCCCCTTTCTCTCTGTAGTTGAATCATTTCTCAACGGTGAATCGAGATTTTTCGGAGGTTATAACTCAGGATAATTGTGGATGATTCCAATGAATATGTTCTTTACACTATTGTATCATTTCTCATCGATAATGTTGATGTTGTTGAATGTACTTAACATGCCATCGTATATACAAGACAATTGGATTCAATCGTCGAGAAATCTTTCTGATAGATTCACGAGTGCGGGTTACACCTGTCTAATCTGGAATGATATTTATGTTCCGTTTCTTGCTATTAAGTATATGTTTGCATTCTTTGGGGATGTGATGCTCTTTTAACCAGTATTTTCACATTCATTTCCTCTTTTTACCACGAAATGACGCTTTTTAATACACTCATTGTTGCGGCAGCTTGAGTGATACTTTGACAAGTTTTGACATGTTCAACTTCTCTCCCCCAATTATAATCATTCAAACTATGATTTACATTAATTCTCCATTCAATGAGATAAAATTAATCTTAATGGTTTCGAAAAACTTAAATTGATATTTTCTGCTTATACTTAAAATTCCGTTTGCCTAAACAGTATGTGTGCTGCCTGTTATCCAATTCAGTGGGTTGGATATGTTGCATAAATTTATCCTTTCTTATCAATTGTCAAGCTGCGTAGTTACAGAAAAACATTATTTAAAAAAATATTTTTTAAATAACTACAACACCAAATATTGTCATAAAGGGAAGAGGGCTTTGTCGTTTCAAGATATATTTTGAAAATTTAAGCAATTATAACAAACAAGTTAAGCAAGTTAAAAATATTAAAAAAAAAAAAAAAAAAAAAACAGTTCCAAATGGTAAGGATGAAAAAGGACTTTGATGTACATTAAAAACCCCATAATATTTTTAATCAGTACTTTGTTAAGAAGTATTACTCATCTCTATCTATTTTAATAGTGAAATATATTCTAGAAGAAGTCCTCATTTGTAAAGTCGTTTTAAAATTTTTATACGACCCTGATATTGCACAGTTCAGTTATAAAATAAATCAAATATGAATTCCGCACAGTTTTTCAATTTCTTAATTTACTCCTTATAGGCAAAATTACCTCTTCAGAAATTTTGCATATTTGTGTTTTAGTTTTTCCATTTTCTCAAGATGATTTTATAGAAACTGAATTAATAAGTAAATGAGTTAATTAAAACTTTTAACATCTTTAATGCATAGTCGTCTGCTGATTATTTTACTGCAAGTACTCGTTCAAATATGCTTATAATTACTTTTATTTCTTTTACAGCTTGTGACATCTCAAACAGAACTTATTAAATAAGTGAGTGCATTTCATAATTATCGAAAATTGTAAAAAAGACTTGTATGTAATTTCTAGAAAAAAGCTCGAATAAAGTTACACTTACTAAAATAGCATGAATTACAAGAACTGTTGAAAACACCATAAATAATGGAACACAAGTATTGAACTCCTTTCCATCTAATTAACTCAATTACTATTTTTTCAAAGTTTTGCTACCTTGCGAAATACACCTTGCTATAAATTACAGATAACATATATAAAAGTTTTTCCTCTTTAATAAACTTTAACTTCAAAGCAAATTATTTTTACTTACAGATAAAAATAGAAAAATTTGTGGTTATAGAAGGACACAAGATCTGAAGTATCTATTATTTCATAGTTTTATCAAATTCTCTTAGATTTCCAGATAAATACTCATGAAAGTTTCAGAATAAATATAATTAGATTTCTATATAATAAGAGTACTCTATTATTAGCAATGTATTTTATGTATTAAAAGTAGGAAGTCTTATGTCTTAGAATCATTATTTAAATTTAATAATCCAACAAATGGAATTCATCTTATGCTATCAGAGAAAACTTGGAACATTCTGTTTAGTTGTATTAATTATAAGTTTCGAATTAGGATCAGAAATAGGAATGAATGTATAAAGAGGAACAAACCAATCTTAAAAGAAAAAGCTCTTCATAACATCTGTAATTCTTTTGGCAGCTGGACGAAATGGCTTAAAGATAATCAAATTATGATGTCACTGGAATAATTAATTAACTTAATTAAAAACATTTTAATGATTTTATTACATTTATTGATTAAAATGTTTATTAATGTATGAATCGATGGGTGTAAAAATTTCTGAGAGAGAGAAATTAAAGTGTAAGTTATCAGTAGTCAAACGTTTGATAGATATTCATTTAAGAATAAGAAATTCAAAAACTGTTCAGGAGTCTGAGGTCAAAGCAGTAGAGGAGAAGTATTACAAAATTTTAAATTAAGATTGGTATTTTAATGATATATCAAATGCATAAAAATCATCTACTGTTGGAAAATCTTTGTAAAATTTAATTAACTTTAATATATTAACATTCTAATTTAGTTCTTCTATTGACAAAGGATGCCATTTTTTCCATTGTCAGTGAGAGTTGCGAAAGTTAGTAAGGGGTATAATACGGGGTTAGTACAAATATCACTGAATGGCACAGAATAATTTCATTCAAACTAACTTGAAAGCAATGTTAGAAATTACATTTTCTTCTAGTTGAATAGAAAAATTTGATAAAAATGCATTTAAGAAAATTCGTAACATTTAATTAGACAGACTTTTGCTTTGAAGTACGAATTTGTTAAATAAAAAAATTCCCTTATTCAGTCTTTTACTTTGTTACATAAGTTAGAAACTTAGAATGAAAGCATCTCTCAAATTTACACAAAGTGTTCCCAACACAAACTTCTATGTTTCAAACAAAAATTAACACATTTTTAAACAGGATAGTCGATTTGCATCGTTAGGCTGATCGTTTTCTTACGGCATTACGTTGACTTCGAAAATCCGAATTCAAAGAAAAGGGATCTTTTCCAGAAACACTTAAAATATGCAAAAAACTATCTGTCAGCACAAAAATGGCTTCGAACATTTACATAGAGCTAAAAGAAGAAAAGCAGAAGTCATAATAGTATTGTTTACGTAGCGATGGATCTTTTTTCTTCTTCCATTATGGAGCTCGCTTATCATTGCCATTTGAAAAAGAAATTTTCTTAATGGCTTCTAGAAATCGACGTTGCAATGAAAGTCGAAAATTTTTATCACTTATTTGAAGTATTGTTAAAGTTTTCTTTCAGGCAAGTACTTTTTTATGAATGTTATATTTTTTGCTAGTAAAACGGGAAAGTGAAAATGAAGTGAATGAATCCTTATTTTTCTTGTTAAATATTATTAATTTATCTTCAATCTGAATTAATATATTTATGCAAAGAAGTTTCTAGTATGAAAATTCAGAAACTGTATCGATAGATAAAATATTATTCATTGTATATCAAGAAAAATGGAAATTTGTTTTAGAAATAATGTTGAACACAAAATTCCAAAGGGAACTGAAGTTTGGAACACTTTCATGCATTTAAAGTTTTAATTTTAAGCTTACTACAGAGGAAACATCTAACACTAGTTTAACATTTGTTACAACCTATGAAAATTTCCCACTGTATAACAATTTAATCATATGCATGAGAATTTTAATAATATTATAGATAGACTTTAAGAATTCTAAAAGTTTCAAAGAATTTACTTCTAGATTAAGGTATTTCTCTGTTTCTCGCTTGCATGTTTTACAATTTGCTATTTTAATTCGCTTTACAAGATAAAAAAAAGTTAGGAAACATATAATTTCTTTTGAAATTTTATTCACATTTCTCTCTCTTTCCTCACTTTTATTTATTAACACCTCCATACTTCGTTGCGCTGTAAATTCCACCGAAAAGAGAACCATTTTACAACATTTACTAGAAATTTGTATATTCTTAGAAAGTCGAATTTCATAAGTAATTTAGTTATCTTAAAAATAAAAAGTTTTCTAGAAATTCTAATAATGTATTCTCATGTTATATACTTGTACCATGCTGTTACCTTACAGATTGGATTAATTTTTGTTACTAATTGGATGAAATAATTCAATGCTTCCTTTTATACCAAAATTGTTTTTTCAGTTATCTAACTTTTACAGTATCATCTTCTCCATTTATATATAACGATATATCAACTCAAATTCAATTTATATATAAAAATTAATAAATACTGAATTTAATTTTTATATAAGTTAGAATGTTATAACGGGAATGTAATCAATGAATTCTCAAACTTTATATATTTTGTCGCAGTTTCATAGTTCATTTTCATAAATCTGAAATTTCACAAGATTTCAGAAGAAACAATTGCTAGTTATAAGGCCATCGGCAGTCGTCAATATTTTTGATTTTGTATCAAGCAACATTTTTAGGGAATCACTGATTAAACAAGATCCATATTACAATAAATTCGTAAAATTGTATTTTATGTAATTAAAACGAAATCTGTATTATCATCAGAACTGTACCACTAAATAAATACTGATTCGTTAGCTTTTGAATCATGTCCGGTATTCTTGATACGAAATTGATTAATATTATGGGAAAATGTTTCTAAATACATAGATTACAATCAAACGACGAATACACTTTAAAGCATATAAATAAACGTACCATGAAAGATTAATGAAATAGTAAAAAAATAAATGATGGAGATGAATATGAATAGAAAAAGAAACAAATTCAATTGCAGAACAGTTGGGAAATTTAATTTAGAATTTAATCGTTACAAAGTGTGGAAGTGAATATATATTGTTACCATTATAAATTTTTAAAAAAAAATAGTCTGCTTTAAGCATTATGTAGGAAGCGTTAGGATAGCTGATAATCCCAGAGATCTCACAAAAATAACAATTTTTAACATTGTAACAAATGTGACATAAAATTAGACAATCAACGAGTCAATTGTACATGATGAAATCCGTTTCGAGAAAATAGTAGTCTAAATTTCTTACGATGTTCTTGATATTGTCGGTTTAAATTTTCGGATAATATTTAGAACATCTAAATCTGTTCAAATTTCTCAATGATTCTTTAATTTTGATCTTTATTATTAAATTGAGATATTGTCATATCGCTTTCAAGGAAACCACCCATATTGCCTACTTGTTCCAAAATACGAATAACAAACGTCATTAATTCTTGTTTTGCCGAAAAAGAACCAAAGTGTGCCCCTGATGTGTTGAGCTAACGTAAAAAAAATGTCAAGAAAATTTTCATTGCACATAATGCGTTAAAAACTAAAATAAAAAAATGAGTGTTCAATAATAATACGACGTTCTTTTCTATGAAAATAAAGATTTTGTTTCATGTAATACAAAATACTATACTTAAATTTTTTTATGTGTTTAAAATAGTTAAAGTATATAACTTATTTTAACTTTTGATAATGATTTTTGAATCAAAATTTAAAAAAAAATAGTATTGTTTTTCAAATAATCTTGAAAAAAAATCAATTTTAATAAAATTTCTTTTAAAATTCTGGTAAAGTATTTTTTCAAGCTGAGCAATTCAAATTTATTATGGATAAAAAAATATAAAAATACAAAACTATGAAATGGAAAAGGATAATAACAGCCCTCATTTTAGAAAGAAAAATGCTCTTTTTCTTCTTGCTTTTTTTAATTAATCATTTCAAAAATTAAGAAACAATAAATTTTTATTAAAAAGCTCTTAATTATAATAAAATTCTGTTAAATGGAGTTACTTATAATTAATTAAATAAAAATATTTTCGAATGTAATATAATTTACCCTATTGCAATAATTCATTAAGGAAATAAGATTCTTTTTTTATGGAGAGTATTATATGCTCCTTCAGTGTATAGCTTAATAACATTATTAAGTTATTGAAAGCTTCTGAATTGTTGTATACTTATTAAAAATATTAAGAGATAAATATTTGTTTGTATAAAAATTACGCAAACGCTCGATCAGACAAAGAAATAATAAAATTTTTGCAGCCAAGGAATGCTTAGCTAGATATCTAGAGCATTCCAATTAATCATTCAGATAGTTTGTATAAACGAAGAAAATTTTATTCCAAGACACAAGAATTACAAGAGTTTGGATTCGAACTCATTTTGAACATAAGTCACGATTTGTGAAAGTATATGTAATTATTCTTAGGAGCAGGTGGATCAATTCGAAGGATTGATCGACATTTGGGTTGGAGTAATGTTGCTATTTTACGCAAAAGGGAGGAATATTCGAACCTTGGTAGAACACGGCTTCTAAATGGTGGTGCTTGACTAAGAGAGACGGCCATACGTGAGAACAGAACGATCGTCAGAGTGGCAAATGATTCGTCATTATAGGGACACTGTTACTGAGACCCCAGTGACTTATACCAACATGTTATAGGGACAAGGGTGACTTATAAGTGGTCCGAGTTCATAGTGCCCTTCACGTCGATTGCTTTTACATGAGCACATCGACATTCGCTTTTGGGGGTGTATAGGATATATTCGCTTTTGGGGTTGTATAGGATACATTCGCTTTTGGGGTTGTATAGGATACATTCGATTTGAGATCTGAAGGAACGGATTGGACTCATTTATTGATAAGCTTGACTCTGATAAACTTAGCGTTGATGAACCGATAAAACGAGACTTATGATGTCCAGGTCAGAAGTTGGATAATAACTTTATTATCAGGCCACACATGCAAATATTTATCAAATATATCCCATAAAAATAATTTTTTCTTGGGTCTTTTTTTGTATTGGAATGCATATTTAATAAAATTTCAATGGGAGATTACAAAAATATGATAGATATTTTCATAATTTATATTTATATTTAAAACTTACAACATCTGTTAGAAAATTTTAACTAAAGGGGCTTAAAAATGAATTTTGAATATTTAATGTTCAATTTAAATAAAAAATGCTTAATGTAAAATACAAAATGTACAGGATGGGAGATTGAAACAATAGCTTTTTAAAAACAATTATAACACATGGATATATTTATTTATTTCGTAAATTATTTATTACTATTCATAAATTATTTATGCTCCCTTAGTACTTAATATTAAAATAAACCAAGTATTAACTCGAGACTCAAATTCAAAGCTCGAACTAAAAACTTGTAGAGCGATATATAGCTAGAACTGTTTGCTTAAAGACAAAAAACTTTGTAGTTTAATATCAAAATGAATATTATTCAATTTATTTTGGATAATTTGGTTGGGATTTCCTTTTTAGATATGTAACTTTTTATTTGCAGAAAATTATGATGGAGAAGAAGGGGGGATATGTGGCTCCAAGCTCAACCTTCGATCCATGACATTAATATAAAATGGTCAGTATGTACATTAGATAGAAAAACATCTTTGACGATTTTCCGCTAATATTCTTTCCAAAAGTACACTTTATTATTGTTTTGTTGAACATATTGCAAACATTATTTGTAACGAATTGTAAGGTAATGTTCTGAAATGATGAAAAAATAGCTTGAGATGATTAATTTTATATATTTAACAAATTTAAGACTTTACATTTTAATCAGAATTTCTGTAATAAAATGTGTTTTTTATGTGTTGTTTGAAGAATTGTTATTTAATTACTTAAAGCGGAAACTCTTTACCAATCACCTGTAAAATATACACCGATAATCATACAAATGCAGCAAAACTATTGAAATTAAGGTTTTCATTGTTTAAGTAACTGTTTGTTTTTACTTTTTAAATCAAAGAAAAATTATACATATATTATATAAGTAAAATAATTACCAGCAAATTTCTAACAAACAATTGTAAGAATATTATGTTAACTTGTATAAGCTTAATTTGTAATGTATAATCTCAAAAGTGGAAGAGTGGTTAAATTTTCAAACACATAATAAAACTTTCTTACATATAAGTCATTATTTTATAACAATTTCATTATGTATCTCGTCTCATTATGTATCTCGCTATTTCCATTTCTAATAATTATTTGTTCTTAGCAAAACTTTGAAAATTAATTAACTTCTGCAAATGACATATACATGAAAACACTCTCTTCAATCTTTTTTAACATATTTCTTAAAATCAATAAACAATGCAGAATAGCAAAAGAATACACTTTTTTTAGTCAGTGTTAATAAGAGGTTCGTTTGCAGAATGATCGATGATCATCAGTGTAGGTAACTGAACATCGATTAACAAAATAAGGTTTGACATTTTAAGCACTAGATAGGAAAGCTTTGATTATAAAGTTTAGATGCTAGTTTGTATTAAGTATTTCTACAACTTGATATACACTCCTTGAAGGATTGAAAAGTAAAATGAAGTAAAGAATTACCAAGAATAAGCAATTGTAGATGTATTTCTCTGTTCGCTATTCCTGTTTTGAGTCGGATGAATGATCGGTCTTGAAACATGCACTATATCATCTATTAATAATTCGAGATAAAAATTTTCGTTTTTAAAAACAATGTTTTTAAATGGTTGCAAAGTTTATTAAAAAATATTGAAATATCAGTTAAAACTTGTAGCAAATGTCTAAATATTGTATTGTTAGGCAAGTAAGAACGATTCCCAAAGTTTCAAACCTCTAGTTTGATGGAAAATTGGTTAAATTAACAATCGAAAATTTGATGCCGCACTGACACAATGATACACACACACGCACCAAGTGAAACACATAAAAACGTTGTAAGAAATAATAAATGTTACAGTAAATAATTCGAGATAAAAACCAACGTTTTTAAAAACAACGTTTTTATATGGTGACAAAGTTTATTTAAGAAAATTATTGAAATATTAGATAAAACTGGTTGCAAATATCTAAATATTTCAATGTTAGACAAGTAAGAACGGTTCCCAAAATTTCAGAGCTCTAGTTTGATGGGAAGTTGGTTAAATTAATGATAGAAAATTTGATGACACACTGATACACGCAGAGACAGACACACACCAAGTGAAATACATAAAAGCGTTAAAACTCACTAAAATTAATTAATTCATCCGGTCAAATAAATGGTTAGAATGCAATTTAACCCAATCACCCTTGACGACAAGAACTATTTGGTGGTATTTTGCCAAATGTGGCTTCCCTGGTCCGTTTTACGGACTTAATGTTCAGCCCAAAAAAATCGCCAAGTTTGGTGCCAATTTTTGAAATCGCGCCTAAGTGATTGGACTAAACTGCATTATTAAAGAAAATATTAGTTAAAACTTGTCGCAAATGTCTAAATATTGCATTGTTAGGCGAGTACGAATGATTCCCAAAATTTCAAAGCTCTAGCTTGATGGGAAGTTGGTTAAATTAACGATCGAAAATTTGATGACACATTCACCAAGTGAAATTCAGAAAAACGTTTTAAAATACTGTTGGTTATAACAAAAGTAATTATTATACAAATTTGAAAATTCTTAAAATCTCAAGAATGGCTTCATTGAGGAAATTTTTAAAATAAAAATATAGTTAATGAAATTTTACAGAATTACGAAATAAATATATAAGCTAATACTTAACTTAATTGCTCTACTGTAGCAAAAATATAAACTCATCAAAATTTTAAAAATTGTAAATTTTCTTGTTATTAACAAGTTAATGATAATAAAAGCTTATAATAAGACTAAGACAAATAAGACAGAGTCGAATAAAAAAATAAAATTTTTATACTGCAATAAGTGTAATACGAAACTAATCATATACAAGAATACAAAATAAATATTTATATTATATAATATAATGCTATATATATATATTGCGTCATGCGGCTTTATTTATATCCTAAGCTGATATCTGCATTAAAAGGAACAAGATTTGACCTGAGAAAGAGAAAGTGGCATGTTTCCTGAAGGAGCTGTCAGAAGAAGACATCCAGCATTGTTTCGAACAATGAAAGATTCGCATGATGCTTTGTAGAGATAGAAGAGAATTGTATATTGAAGGTGATTTTAAGTAAATACGTATATACGTAAATATTTCTCTCTCATATACAGAAATATATATATATATATTTCTTCTATATATGTTTGAGAGAGAAATGTATATAAGGAAAATCTTCGCAATTTCTCGTTACGAATAAAGTAAATTTCCCCAAGTCTAGTCAATCAATTTCAATTAATCAGCAGTTTACAAAACTTGAATCTGTCAAAATTACAAGTAAATGAGAAACAGAGACTTGTGAAACTTTATTATTATCACGATTATGTTTATCTATAATCTCGATTAGTTTCAAAATTTAAATAAATGTAAAAAAAATTAAATACATACGCAGCATTTGAGTCATCTTTCACAAAAATCATGTTTCAGAGTTTTTAGAATATATTTTTTTTAAATTAAAATGTATTATTCAGAGAAGAAAAGGCTTTCAAAATAGTAAAATAGCTAATACTTTAATTTCATTTTTTATCGAGGAAACAATATATATATATATATATATATATATATATATATACTTTGACACATCTCCTAACATTAATTAATTAATATTAATGTGTTACTGCAACAAATTAAAATTATAATTCAAGCAGTAATTCGGAATTATACTATTAAAATTGTATTGTCTTAACACAAAATGAATTCACTCATAGGACCCCTTTTGAATGAAATAAAATCACAGGGAAAGAATACATAAGTTAGAAATCGTTGCTTTTTACCTTTCCTATAATCAAAGGAAAATATTTTTTAGTTGTTTAAATTATGAAAATTAAGAAACGAAAAAGCTCTAAATATTTACAGAATTTGTCTCGGAAATTCTCTAAAGTATTAATTCCCTTTTATTTCTCTTTATAGATTTCTGTTTCTATAACACAATCTCGTGCATATTTGATTCCTTTGTTTTGAATTCATGTAAAAATTATTTATTTGTTTTTGAAGTATGGTCGAAATTTTTGATTTACTCAGAGGAATCTGTATTAATTTAGGTTATAAATACATTCGAATAAATATTTAATATATTGATAGGATGTAAATTTGCCATGAGAACTGATTATATATTTTCCGCATAACCATCGATATGCGTTAGAAAAATGTAAATAAATTAATTATATTTAAATTAGTTTTAGTTGTAATTTTTCTATTAATTTATTTAATATATATATATATATATATATATATATATATATACATATAGGTATACATATTCTCTGATTGTTACTGTGAAGAGAACATCTTTTTTGTAAACTTATAAGTATATATAACTGTGCGAATAATACTGAGAAAGTATACATGTGATGTACTTACAAAATATATGTGGCTGTAATTGTGACTCCTATAAAAGTGAGATTAGTTGAAGACCTATCAACATGCCAATCAGAAGCAACAAGGGAGCTATTGGCGACAGACCTCGTTAATTTGGACCTCAAACAAGTTAGGAGGATGACACTTGGACTGCCACCTTCACGAACCTTCCGCATTACGCCAGGTAGGACTTGGGATCTCGAAAGAGTTAATAAGCATCATCATGAAATGGGTTTTTAGTGGCACCTGAGCTCGAAACCACGACTAGAAATAACGCTGGTCTTCAATTGACTACCATAACCACTTGGCTATTGCGGCAATATATAGTAGTGTGAGATTCAAATAAAATAATATATTTAAATCCCACGTTTTAAATATATTTTGTAGCTTCAGTAAAACAGATTATACGAAAGAAAGTTGAGGAAATATCAAGAATTTTTTTGGAACTGAAAACTTTTGATTAAAAAAATGTAAAATTTTAGTGTAAGTAGACGTTATTAAAATATTTATTACAAATTATAAAAAAAGTATACTTAAAAATATGAGTTAAATTAACAATTACCAAAAATTTTCAATATCCTTTAATTCTGAAAACTAATAATTATTAGAACATAAGTATGTATGGAATGTTATTTAATACAATATATCAAGGGAAATTTTTAGTTGCGTAAAAAAAAATTGCTATTTCCAGGAAGATTTATATATTTACCATATCTATGAAAATATTTGTGAATAAAAGTTTCTAACAAGCTGATTCGAGTATTTGAAAATTAGTATTTTTACTTTATATAGAGTTGTTGATTTCTCTCTTTCATAATTTAAAATTTGTTAATAAATTTCATATTTCGTTATTCATGTAATCTTAAGATGATGTGCCTAGAATTAATAGTGTGTGTATGGAGAGTAATAAAATCATTTTATATTAGCCAACAGTAAATCAGGATGACTTCATTTTAAATCTATATTTCGATTAAATGAACTATCCAGAAAATAATTATTCCTTTTATAGGATTAACTTCTATACGTGGCAGATATCAGCGGAATTGAAAAAAAAAAAAAAAAAAAAAAAAAGAAAAGAATCAGTGACTGAAATTTATCAGCTTAAATTGAAGAAACTTAGCTAGGCTTATCACTTAAAATAACAATAGGTGAAACACTTTTCTTCCAGATTGAAATGGAAATAGAGAATTTTTTTTCCAGAATTACGAAAAAAGAAAATATTGCAGTGAAAGAGAAATAAAAGATTTGATTTGATTAGAAGCAGGTTGAGAAACTCTATTGTACCTCTTGGTATGCAAATCTCTTACAAATATTTTTTTTTCCATCTAGAATCTTTCTTTTATACAGCTGATTAAGAAAAGAGGAAGTCACAGTTTTTCAAAATATATCTATTTTAAGCATTTTTTTTTATTCTTAATTACTTTTCGAATGATGGGTATTTCTGTAATTTTAGTAGATTCTGTTCATTTCAATGAATACTTCTTAAATTAAAATATTTAAATGTGACACTAAAATTTTTTGATACTTCTTTAATTAGTAAGTTAGACTATATAACACATTTTTATTTATAAAACTTTTAATTAAATAACATAAAAAAACCTTTCAAATATTTTTCTTTATTTATAGTAATTTTGTGGTTTCATAACAATTAATTGTGAATTAATTCTAACTACATTTTGACACATTTATAACTTTAAAACACTTCTACCTTCATATAAAAGATTTTACATTTAGCCTTACATGATACAGAAAAAAAATCATATACATTTCTTACTAATACTAAATTGTAGTTACAAAGTATCTTAAATTTGATATAAAATAGAAATATTTATTAAGAGTTACACATTAGTAAGTTAACATTTAAACTTAATAATTTTGAAAAGTTTTTTTTAAAGTATTAGTCAATACGTCTTTTATAACATATAAAATTAAAATAAAATCCGTAATAAATGATCATAATTTTTCTAGGAATTTTGATTCTATACCTTTAAATTTTCACTAAAAATTATAAAACATTTTTTTGCAATTCGAAAGTAAAAATGTATTATATTTCTTATTGAGTGCTCTAGTCTTAAGATTTATTTTTAGTTTTAAACAAAAAATATTTGCTTAGAATATAAATATCAAGTGTTATAGGTTTTCGGTGCATACTAGATATTTGGTAATTATTTCTTTTTAGTTTCATAGTATTTACATCTTAGTATTTATTTTGCAACCGTAATAATTGATATTTACTGCCATAATATTTCCGAAATTCCATTTGTACAATTATATATATATGTATATATATGTGAGTGCGTGTATAAAAGTTAATCAGACATTACATTAAATTATAAGAAATCATACTAAATTACACAGTATATCCAATAAAAATAAAATTAAATCAAAGTTCCTGAATAAAATATTATAAATTTTATATATTTAGTTAAAACTATTATTGACAAAAGAAAAAAAAATCATGAAGACAAAATTAAAAACAATCAAATTAATGTTACATAAAATAATCATCAATTTTATTTAAATATATTATAAAAGAATTAAAGAACGCATTTTATACATAATGATAATAATTCAGATGGAAGAACCCCACGAATTAAAAATTGCAACCAAATTAAAAATATTTCTTTAATAAAAGAACAAAGAAATCTCAAGACAAAAGGATTAAGAAAAATATAAAAATTCAGACAAGGTAATTCAAATGCTTTCTCAATCTTTTAGATTTAGAAATGTGTTTAATCTAATTTCACAAATCCAACCATCATAATTTCAGTAATTATACTTTCAAAGATGGTATAGACTAAGCATAATTAAATATCTTGAAATCGAACAGTAATTCAACGATAGATAAAAGTAAAAGAAAAGAAGGAAACAAATGTATTTAAATAAAACCCAAATGTATAAATAATCTAATTTTATCTATACACTTTTAAGAAATCTTTTAAATAAAATTTTATAAATTTAACTTCTAACAAGCGAATTTGATGTTCAAAACGCTATTCCAATATGGCGCGATATAAATATGTATTTCCCTCAAACAATATAACTAGATTGATAGATTGACTGTACGAAATTAAATAAAATTACTGAGATATACTAATCATGCAAAAATTTAAATATTATTTTTAAGAAACCATGTATCAAGAAAATCAAATCAATTAATAAAATTTTTTAAAGTATTCAAAAGTTATTAAAACAGTTTGTCTTTATGAAATGTAATTATTAAGAAAGGCAATCCAAAAAAATTATACAACATTTTAATAACTGGATAAATACACTATCTCTAAAAATACGCAAAATATTCAATATATATATATATATATATATATATATATATATATATATATATA
>BMAW01105229.1:19503-31579 GCA_019974015.1 Nephila pilipes
TCTAATTATCCTCATCAATATACGAATCCCTCGTATCCCTACGCCTTTCCATGTGAATCTTTCATTGTTCGAAACAGTACTGAAAGTCTTCTGTAAGCTATTTCATTACACGTGCCGTTTCTCTTTTCACTTATTTATCGCATTCAAATCTTGTTCTTTTTAACGCAGATTTCACCTTACGAAACAGATAGGAGTTTTCATTATTCAGATTCCTGCGAATAAGGTGAGATTATAAAGCAGGATGTTCTAACATTGGAATGCTGTACTTGACTAGAAACCTCTTGAAAGACAATTTGAAATGATCTGGGCATTGTTTTTGTAGGAAAAAAGTACCGTACTGATTTTTTGAAGATCCCAACAATCTCCGCAATCGCACAAAACCGACTGACAAATACTTAACCAGATTACCGATTTTTTCGATATTGTCATCAGCTTTTAACGTGGGAGGGTGGCCCAGGCATGAAACATCTTCAACGTAGTCTCGCCATCTTGAAAACGCTTAAATCATTCAAAAACACATGCGTATGATAAACGTTCGTAGTTATATATTTTTTTTGGAAAAATTGTACGTTGCATTTTCTAATTTTTATGTAGCATTTTACAATGATTCGTTGCTCACTGAGGATTCTTACGAGGGATATATATATATTATGTTGAATTTATTTAATTATTTCTTAAATGTTTATTAATAAAATTAATATGGTAATTTTCTATAAGTAAATAAAGAAGCAAACGACAGATTCCAAGATATTGAAAGAAACATCTGAATTTTTTTGTAACTGGCTAGATGAAGACGATAGTCTCCAAGAATTTGAGAAAATAGCACAAAGAGTTTTGAAAAACCGACCAATTAAAGTTACTTCACGGATTGAAAGTTTTATAAGCCACACCGTGACCAAACAATCTACGAATGACGAACAAACTTCCTGGGTTAAATTGAAGATACAATGAGATGACATTTTATAATCAGATATTTGAAGTAACTGCACAAGATCAACCCAACTTGTTGCAAATTCAAACAATAATTCATTAGCCTCTTCTGCACAGTAGAAATATATCGCTTTTACAAAATTCCCCTGAAGAGAAGGATCCACCCTTATAATTTAAAAGGCTCATAAACATAGACACCGGTGACTTATTTTGATGCATGTTTTTCTCCTGGTGAATCTCGCCTTGAATTAGAGTACAGTGTTGGTTATATCCGCATTAGATGCTATACCGGTGAAGTTGTATTTCCGTTGAGGTTTATTTAACCTCATACTCGATAAACATGTGAATTTCAGAATTTCAACAGGAAAATGTACGTTCTTTATATTGATGGGTTTACTTATATTAATGGACATACGTATATTCTTACTTTGCCTGCAAAATCATCGAATATGTTACCAGTTGAACAATTCGGAGATTTCCTCGATCAGTGTCCTGTTGCTACGCTCGACAATTGACTGATACGTATGAATTTTGGTTAAAATAAAGCAATCTGAAACGCTTTTCCTCGGATAATTATTCAATATGAATTCGATTTTATTCCGTTTAATGGAAGTAATTAATACAATCAGTAATGAATTCATGAAGAACTGATTTTTGACAAGAAATATTGTTTTTTTTTCTTTTCTTTGTAAACTAAATCAATTATTTATTTGTGCCTAAACAGATGAACTGCTTAATAAATTGCATTCAGTAAAGAAAAATCCTTCATTGTTAAGCAATTTTTACATTCACTAATTTAATGGCATTTAACAGTTATAACTTTTATTAGACATTTACCACATTTACCAGGTATTCTAAGCAGTGCTTAAATAACTTATATAACGGCCTTGGTTGGTAAAACATAAGTTTTGATCCAAGGATGCAATGACAAACAATATGAAACAGGCATCAAACAGTGCTATTGAAATATTTCTGGGGATAATCAACCGGACATGTGACTTTTATTAGCAGTGCATCTATGAATTAGTGCATGTAGCTAATTATGCAGAATTATAAATGTCATTTTTAAGATTTCTTGCAATAATTTGATCAATACAGGTTATTTTTAGAAAAGAATTTATCCTGATGTGACGAGAGTTACGATTTAAGAAGAAAAAAACATGTGTGAATATATATATATATATATATAATATTTATATACATATGTGTGTATTAGAAGTATTTTTTATAGTATTTTACTTAGAAATATCTAATATTTAATTTACCTTCCAGTATTCAAAAGAATTAAAATAATTTTATTTTTACATATGATAAAGTTTATTATCCAATTAATTTTATAAAGAGAAACTTAAAACATTAAAAACTATGAAATTAGTTAATTATATATTTTTTTTTCGTATAATTCTTGTTTTTTTCATAATTTGTTTATAACTTTCTTAGATGTCGTTTGTAATTTCTTAATTTTTTTCCCTCTATCCTAATTTTTTTTGTCTATGATTATCTTTTTTAAAATTTTTATTTATCAATTTTTTTTATTAATTTTTAAATATCTCTTAGCTTCAGTTATATTTGCATATAATAAATTTTCTTAATTTATAATTTCCTTATTTTTTAATTTATTTATATTTATTTTCAATTTTTTAATATTCTTATGTTTCCTATTCAAATATTTCCTATAATTTTCTTTTTGGATTTAATTTCAAGTAGTTTGAGAGATGATCTTGCTAAATAATATTTTTTGTGTTTCTAAATTAATTAAACATTTTATGCCTTTTTATTTTCTTTTTAAATTTTTGGATTTGTAAATTCTTATTTGTAATTTTTGTTTTAATGTTCTTAGTTATTGTACTGACCTTTGAATTTTGATAGAGCATTTCTAAAATTTAGTGTTTGCATTCTGGAAAAAAAAATGTTGTTTTTTTTTTCCTTTTTGCATTTTGCTAACGCTTAAGAATTTTACTCCACTTTCTGAGAAGGTTGGTACTTAGCTACTTCGCAAAATTTTATATAATTTGATGATTTTCAAGTATTTTTTTATTTGAAGTAAGGCATTAATGTTCATCCAAAGTGAAGAAATGTCATTTCTAAATTCAAATTGTATATAATCTAAATTTTGAAATCCGTTTGCCTTTTTTGTAAACGTTATATTAATACACGTGGTTTGTTTTTCTTGAAAATTTGAGTTTTATCTCGAATTACTTAGTTTTAGCTTTTTTGCATTTGGGGTTTTAATTTTCAGAACATTTTCATTTTATGTTTTTGGTGTTATAACAATTTCTTAAAAATACATTTATATGGGTATAGTTAGGCCCATAAATCGAGAATAACCCAAAAGCGTTCTACACCATTAAATATATTATTCTTTATTCATCTATTTCCAAACACTTTAAGGTTTTTTTAAAAAAAAATTAAAAATTGTTTGAAAATGCTTGATATTTTGTTTATTTTCTACTTTTCAAATTTATATATATATATATATATATATATTTGAAGAGTTTCAACATGTGAGTATTGGTGATCTGAATATTGTTAGTGATAAGGATCACGTAGAAATTTAGAGTAAAGGTTTCAGAACTGTGAATTTTAATAATAATTAATGTAGAAGAATTATTAGACATTGACAATTTTTTTAATTAAGTTGTGTATCTCTCTAATGTTATTATTTCAGGACGAGATAATGAACAAACGTGATGGTTTCAGGAATAAATATTATTTAATATTTGACACGTTCCACAACACAAGACAAGATACAAAACATATATAAAACATAGATTCACAAACATCACTCCATCATTTTGCTAACGAAGTCTTTCGCCTTCCATCGAGCTTGTGCTTGCTTTGCTTGCGCTTCTAACCAAGAACATGTGGCGCCATCTGGCGACCGTTTAATAGTACGTGGAAGGTAGTGCTAAATTACAGTTTTACAGTTGTCTGATAAATATTATTTACCAATTGAGGTACTTAAAGAGTATAATTTTTTTGATATGAAGGAGTTTAAATATTTGAAATGTAAGGTTAAAATAGCAAAAAATATTGATATATATAATTCTAAAAGCTTCTATAAAAATCTCAAGATGAATTATATATTTGTTATATTGTTAAAGTCCCGGTTAATTTTGTTAGTATTTGAAAAGAATTGCATGTTAATAGGAACTATAAGCATTTTATTAATAATAATGTTTTCATTAAAATTATGAATAATGATTCAGAAATATTTAATAGAATTAAAGTTTAATACAAAATAAACAGATTTTTAATGAATATAATTAAATTTCTTCATATATTTTTAAATTCAAAGTGCATAAAATTTAGAATAGTTATGAATGGCTTTAATATTTACAAAATTAAATCATTAGAATAGAAACAAAATAATTTACAAAATACTATAGATAGTTTGAAAAATGCTATTATTAAAATAGCTATGAAGTTGTTATTTATATGAAAGATAAATATATATATAAAATATTTACAGTTACGATTTTGCAGATTTGCTTAATTAATAGATATTGAAATTTTAATTAAAGTTATTGTAGATAATTTTAAATAACTAATAATTAATTGTATATTTCTTGTGTAAAATTTAAATTTCTTAAGAATATAGTCTGAAAAGAAAATTATATTGGTTAGAATAATTAACAGATTAGAGATATAAATCAAGGGGATCCTGCTAGTATTAGTCTTGTTAATATTTATTTACATTTTTATGAATATAATTTTAAGAAAAAATAATTTCAACATATTTACTGCTTGTTTAGTTGCTTTATATCACCTCAGATGTTTTTGTTCGTAAGTTTCGAAACACCCTATATATTGCTTGGTAAAATTTCTTAGTTCGAATGTTCGTGATATGGTCAAGTAACACAATATTTATTTCCTTAAAGTAAATATAATATAATAAACCCCATTTTTTTTTCAATAAAGGAACATGCTTTAAAATATTATTCGGTTTCTATTTAAGAATAATGGATAAAAATAGCTAATACAATTTTATATAAAAAGACGTAAAAGAGTTAAATAAAAAAAGAATAGTTAAAAATAAAAAAATAGTTATAAAATAGTTAATTAAAAAATTGTTAAATAAAAAAGAAACTAGTAGTTTTCTTGTTCCTTCTATTTAATTCCTATAATATCATTTCTAATTGTACATATCTCGTTTATGAAACAAAATGAAAATTTTTATAAATCTTTTTTTGTCTATGAAGAAAACTTCAAAATAACATAAATTGCTTAAAATTATGTAACATCATATATATTTTAGATATATCCACAATTTTCACAAATTACTGATTATTTATCAAGAGGATGTAATTTATAATAATTTTGCTTATAAGTATAATCTTAGAAATCAAAACCAAGAATATTAAAAGTTTTGTGTTCTTTTATTTGGAAGTCCCACCATTTTAACTGCCCTAAAAGCTATCAATTAAATTCTTGTTATACACTTGAAGCACTCATACGAAAAATTAAATAAACAATACATTCTAAGATGAGTTTACAATATTCAAAACAGAGGGACTTATTACAATTTATTGTATACTTGAAGAAATGTTTGAGTAAACCTCTTTTCTTTAAAAATAATATTCATCACTAACACCATTTTTCAGCATCTATATAGTGAGTGAGCTATTTTCTTATCTTGTTGTCACGGATTTTTCTCAGGTATCATGATTCTGAGGAACCATATTTCATGCTCGTGTGCATCAATGACAGCGTATTTTCCATTTGATGCAGAGTTTTTCTACGATTTCTACCTTTTATGTTACTTTTCCTGTTTCACTTTTTTCAAATAAAATACTTTTTATCTTAAGAGATAATAATTTAATAAAATGCTATGAGGTCTTATGCTTTGGTTCGTTCTTAAAGTTACAACTACCCGTACTAAATATATTGCCAGTTACGCATGTAGAAAAAATATCATTAATAAATTATTGAATGAGACAAAAATGTAATTAATGATAAACCATACTAATTTATGATTTCAACACAATTTTGATTTATTTTCATCATAATTTTAGCATATCTATTTAAACTCTTCGACACAATTTCAAATCGCACTGTTAAAAGCAAATCTTCAATTCATTTATAATTTTTCATTAGTGTAGTTGAATTTCTCTTAATATGTTATTAGAATAATTTCTAACAAGATATCTAAAATAAAAGCATTAATAAAAATATCATAAATGTTTAAGTAAATTCAAAATTTAACAACCCAGGTTGAGGATGAATCAGCAATGTATTATTTTATAACTGTAGATATACATATGCAGTTAATTCTTAAAAATATAAGGCTTACAATTCATTCATATATTATTTTCAAACATTTTGTTTAAAAAACATATGAATTTAGTTTGCGTATCAACATTCTTATAATTAAAGTACAATCTTACAATAGATGGGTAAATTATTGTTCTTTGAAATATTAGGTGAAATCCATAAATTAAATAGAAATCTTTTGTTAATCATCTCTATTATTAAAAATTAAAATGCAACATTTACATTAATTCCAGAGGAAAATGATAATATCTCGATACACATTAATAAAAGATTATTTTTAACATAATATCTCATTTATTTAATTTGCTTGCCAATTTTTCTTTCCGTTTCTTCTTTTTAGAATGAAATATTTAACATAGAGTGTCTGAAACTCAAAGTAAAGAAATATACCAAAGGATGATTTATTTAGAAAATTGAATTTCCTATTACTTCTTGTCAAGAATATAGTCGATAGCTTTTTTGAAACGTTTGATCTTTATCTTTATAAGTCTGTAGAAATCCTTTTGTTCATTATATGCATCCAATTAGTAAGGATTAACCGGTTATATTTAGAAATAAATCTTAAATTTCACTTAATTTTAAAAAACAAACTTTATTACAATAACTTTAATTTAAAAAGCTTTACTCAAAATATCAAGTTTAAATTAGCTTCTCAATTGGATTATATTATTTATTATGTATTATGTATTATATATTATGTATTATATATATATATAAATTATTTACCATTTTATTCTAAGTATAAATGTTTTTCAAATTGGTAAGATAATAATAATTTTTATATTATCAATTTGGTTGTAAAAATTTCTCTTAATCCAAATTTTTCTAAGTATAAATGTTTTTCAAATTTTGCAAATTCAATCAATGTAATTGTTTGGTTGTAAAAGGTTTCCTAGTAATAAATAACTCGAAATACAGGAAATTTGGCTTAAGTACATAATTTATTACTGCTTATGTGGTAAAGGGTTTTAATTTTTTTTACTTAAAGTTAGCTAACCATGCGAATTAAGTAGAATAGTTTTTTTAATGTATATGTATATGTATACTTTGCCTTAAATGAATTTATTCTGTTTCTGTTTACTTTTTTTTTTATTTGGTTTAACTTTTAGGAGGATTGGAAAAGGGATATTTCTACTTATTTTTAATTAGTGCTGCTTTGTTATATTATAACCCTGAAGTGTAATGGGTTGTATTCGTAACTCAAATACAAACGCCGTTTTAAGAGTCCCATATTTTGGTGCAACTTAAAATTACTTTATTTCCGTCATTGGTTTAAGTTCTTGATTCTTTTCTCTTGAGATATAATTTGTAGTATTTGGTTAAGCTTTGATATATTCAATTTGTTAAACTTTTTTAGTATCATTGGTTTTAAACATTAATATTTAACCATTCTCTCTTTCTTGTTTAATATGTATTATTTAATGTTATATAACATAAAATTATCTGCAAATTAATGGTGTTTTTAGATTATAGTTCTTTGTATGTTTTAAATTACATATAATCACATATCATATATTTAAGCCAATATATAAGATTGGCTTAAATAATTTGTAATTTTTATTTCGTTTTTTTTTATTTTTTTAATAAATTTGTAATATTTATAATTCAAAATTTAGTAATAAATATTAATTTTAAATTGTTATTAGATGGAATAATGCATATTAGAATTGGAACACACACACACACACACAAACACACACACACACACACACACACACATATATATATATATATATATATATATATGTACAGCGTGTGACTATTAAGTAACAAAACTGGTGTTGTGCAACATTTCTTGATGTGATGCATTTTTATTTATTATCACCTTCAATATACACCCCTCGTCTCTCTATACAATGCTCCCTGAGAGTCTTTCATTGTTCGAAACTGTGTTTATTAAGACTATTTTACCCACCTTCAGGACGACGTATGCCATTTCTCTTTCACAGCTTTAAATGACTCAAATCTTGTCCATTTTAATGCAGATGTCACCTTAGGAAACAGATAGAAGTCACATAGGGCAAGATCCAGCAAATAAGTTGGATGGTCGAACACTGGGATGCTGTAAATGGCTAGAAACATCTTGAAATGCAATGCATAATGACATTCCAATTCACAATTCCGCAAGTTTTCTCCTTATTCTTTCACAAAGTTCATCAAGAACATGAAAGTATTAATGTTGACCTTGACTTGAAAAGCCCAGTGAAGGTTCATAATCAAATGGATATCGAAAAAAACTATCATCATTGCTATTATGTTTGATTTGTGCAATCGAGCTTCTTTCAATTTCCATGCAGATCTCTCTTCCAGTGTATGGACTGGCGCTTAGTTTCAGAATCATAAATGAAAAAGTACGATTTGTCATAAGTTTCTATTCTTTCTAATAAGTTTGGGTCATTTTCAATGGCGTTCAAAGTATCAGTACAAGAAATGTTTAAGCTTCTAATTGTTCAATTGTGAGAATTTAAGCACCATTTTGGCACTCACTTTTTGGATGATAAAATTGTTATTTAAATTTTGGCTTACGAATTCTTCGTCAATTCCTACAGTTTCATTAATCGCACAAATACTTAAGCGACGGTCAGATCGAACCAAATTAGCGACGTTTGCGATATTGTCCTCTGTTTTTTACATAAATGTGTGGAATGAATAATTTTTAACGTCTTCCCGACTATCTGGAAACACCACACAAGAACACGTTCACACTATAAACATGCATTGTCATACACTTCATTTAATAAATTATAAGTTTCTTTAGTGGTTTTTCCAAGTATCATGCAAAATTGAGCAACAATTCGTTGCTCTTTTGTTGCATTTATAGTTTTTTCGGGATAACAAAAACTTAAAAAAAAAAAAAAAAATGTAACGCGAACAATGGTTACGGCTATACGTATTTGTATACAGAAGTGAGAAACACTACATTCGAAAGAGAAGGCTTCATTTTAAACAAATATTGGTCATTGGTGTTTTCAGTATGCATACTTCAGTCGTAGCAACAGACTTATTAATTAATATTCACACCTCGTATATGTTTATATATGTATATGTATATATATATATATATATATATATATACATGCATATGCATGAATGTAAATAACCATTGATATTAATTATGCAAATTAGAACCGATTATGAATCTTACAACCAATTGTTTTAAAAAAAGGACCTAACAATTACTATAAAATTAAATTAAAATCAGTAAATGATCAAAACAACCATATAAATAAAATTAAATATATTTTTTTAAAATAAAGCAATACCGAGTATTACAATAAGAAAAAAGTGACAAGTTTACTGAAGTATGAATTATATGTAATAGTTTTAGTTACAAATATATATATAAACCGTTAATTCAAATTCAGACCCAGGTAAACACAAATCAACCCAAAGCATAGCAAATCTCAAGAGGAAGGAAATTAATAAGTAAGGGATAGTTTAATTGAAATAATGTCTCAATAATATATATATATATATATATATATATATATATATTAAATGTTTAAATATCTTTATTTTGAATTTTTTTTTTCAAAGAGAAAATTCTACTTGGTTTCACTGGGTATTTTAAATCGAGACTAACAAAATAAAATTTTTAGCTCCGTTAGGTTGTTTTGAAAGTAGAAACTTTCTCTCTCTCTGAAATATAAGATAAACTCCAAGATTTCACCTAATTCCTCCTGAAACTCATTAATCTTTCGAGAATGATATTTTCCTTAGATTTAAATATATTTATATATATCCATATTTTCAGAACACTTTATACGCAACTTTGAAGAGACAAGAGAAGGAAAAAAATTAAGCTTAAAGCTTTTTACTTTTAAGTTCGAAAAAAAATTATAGTGGCTTAAAAGCTTCTCTAAGACTATTTGATCGATGATTTACTGCTGGGAAAAAACGCATGTCTTTCGCCTAAAGATATTTGCATTTTTCCGTTTCGCAGGTAAAATTAAGATAAAAAATAAATTCACTAAAATGGAGATATTGACTTTACTTAGATTCATAATTTATTTTCTCATTTTTGTTAAAAATTTACTTTTCCTGTTATTTAAGAATATAAAGGCTCAAGTAAACTAGAAATGGTTCAAAAATTAAAAGAAAATAAATAGATAAACAAAGTTAAATGAAGCCTTTTATCTTGACTGCGATTTAAGTAAAAGTTTCAAATACTCTCTATCATTCAAAATTCTTAATTCAGTATTAACCCGGCATTACTCGCGCAGGGTGTCTCATACCCACCTCCTTGCATTTTTAATCCTACCCTTTTTTAGAAAATGAGTGAATCCTCTTGCAGCTGACTCAATGGTAATAGTGAAAGAACGAGTGAGCGAATTCCAGAAATATATATTTCTTTATCAGCTCTCCGGGTATATCACACCCACCCTGTGTGTGTTATTTCGTTACAGTTTTAAAAACGTAAACACGTTTCTATTTGTTTGTTTAATATTACGCATTTTCGGAATTATGAAGAACAGTATAGGATACAGTATCTTTGGATGCTTTAGCGATGATAATGAAATTGATAATGAATTGAATGGAAATTGATTCAGACACAGCAAATGACGATGTAGAATATGATAAAAGTTGTTTTATAGGAAGGGATAAAGAAACTGCTTGGAAAAAGGAGAAATTCCGTCCAAACGTTAGAGTGTTTTCAATAAACGTTATCACAGAACTCCCTGGAAATACATGTATTTCAAAAGATGTCATTTCGGTTATACAAGCATGAAATTTACTCATCTCTCCTGAATTGATTCAAACTGTAGTAAAATGCACAAATATTTTTATTAGATCAATAAAAGATCGTTTTTCCAGAGAAAGAGATGTAAAAGAAACAAATGAAGAAAAAAAAAGCATTTATTAGATTGTCATACAATTGTGGTGTACATAAATCATCGCATGTAAACGTGAAAGATCTCTGGGCAATAGACGGCACCGGAATTGAGATATTCCGGACAGCTATGTCTGCAAACCGTTTCAATTTTCGTATGAAATGTCTACACTTTGACGATATTAGAAAGCGTCAAAAGAGAAAAAATTTAAATAAATTGGTTCCAATACGAGAGTTTTTTGAAACATTTGTAGAAAACTGTCAAAAATCGTACAATGTCAGAGAATGTGTTACTATAGATGAGAAACTGGAACCATTTGAAGGCGACGTTCCTTTCGGCAATATATGCCGAACTAACCATCGAAGTATGGTATAAAATTTGTTGCACTCGTCGATTCAAGATTATTTTATACGTGGGATATGGAAGTGTACACTGGTAATTGGCCAAAAGGGCCATTTGAAGTAAATAATAGTCAAGCAGTGTTGTAAAACGCTTAAACCACTTTATAACTCTGGGCGTAGTTTGACTGTTGATAATGGTATATAGCTTACCCACTGTCACAGAACTTTTGCAGAAAAAAAATTACTATTGTTGGGACCATGAGAGAAAAATAAAAATAAATTCTTCAAACATTTTATTTTCAAGGAATAGAAACGTTTATTCCCCCATGTTTGGTTTCCAAAAAGAAACAACAATTGTGTCATATACACTCTACTTTTAACAATGCGTAATGATGACTCAATAGATCCATCCACAGGAGAACTGAAAAAGCCTGAAACCATCACATTTAATAATAATTTAACTAATGGCGCAGTTTATGTTGTTGATGACATAGCCATAGCATATTCTACAGCTAGAAAATGTAATCATTGGCCCAAGGTTATATTTTTGCTTTGTTGAACGTTACAGCAATAAATGCTCGCATTTTTTTGTTACCTATGAAGAAACTCCCTTCTCAAAATCAAATCAGACACTCATATTTAAAATGTTTGTAATTCATGCTTGTAGAAGAAAACAAGAAAAATAGAAGCCAACAGGCA
>BMAW01105231.1:0-11157 GCA_019974015.1 Nephila pilipes
CATCCACATTTCAGTACATTCAAGAATATCATTCCAGTGTAGAAAGACTTTCAACCAGAAAATTTATCGTAAATGTCATTTGAGAAGAGAGAAAAGCTCTCACTTTTCCTAACGAAAATATAAAAAGTATTTGATGCAAATGAGGTAATTTCTGCATATATTCTCTGCACATTTATAAATAAGGAAGATGAAAAAAAAACAAACTAGAAATCACAATCATAAGTTTTCAGCCTGCAGCACACAAGTCACTGTGACAAGAGTAGAAATCTTAAACAAAATTGTTGTAACAGGAGTGAAGCAATGCCAATTTAGCTGAAGTATGATTTCTTTTCATCTAACTGGCAAGAACAATTAGGGCTACTTCCTGCGTGTTATTGAGAATCGAAAGGTAATTTAAAAGATCTGGAGAATGTTCCCTCTTATCAATAATAAGAAATAACAGCCTGACATATAGAATGTTCAATAGTCTTGTAATATTTTATAAATAATAAGAAATATCCTTGTCTATAGAACTCCTCTACTCTATACTTGAAGAAAATGAAGTCATGGCCGATTAGGGAGAGTTCCCATGTTCTCCCAGCGAGCTGAATGGATTGAGTTTCTGCACGCTCCCATGTTTTGATGGTTTTTCATTGAGTCTCTTCTTGGTGCTTTTCTTTTCCAAAATTCATTCATCTGAATCATGATGTGTCTTGGATGCTCTTCTCAATTTGAAATTATACGTACTTATTCTGATTTTACCTGTTCTAATGCAGTTATAACTGAGGGAATGTCAACTGAAATAACCCACTGATGACCCTCGCCGCCAGAGAGCTCCAAGATGAAATGCTTTATTTCATACCAATGAGCAAGTCTCTCATGCCTTCTCTTCTGGTCTCCCTCCCGAACTGTAAATGATGAGTAATACAGAAATCTGCCCATCAAATAAAAAAATAGAAGAAATCTGGGATCCCCATTAACAGACAAAGCCAGTTCCACGTAACTCCTCATGTACCTGCTGCCAGACCAGAGTACTGAAAATGTCAGGTATCGAGACACCAGATTTGCTAAACTGATCAAATTACGTCACTGCGCTGACCACCAAAGCAACATCAGTTTGATGCCCAAACCGAAACAGAAATGAAACAAACCAGCTTCGCCAGCATTCTCCAGATAAATGTCTAAAGACAGATAGAAACTAAAAGAGCCTCAAATCAAGCACAGCAAGCCCAATTCCGCCATTAATTCAGCCCATATTTATTTCTTCCCAATCAATACTATCATTCTTATAAAAGAAATAAACCAGCAAAACCTCCTCAAGTGGAATAGTCACTATTAAATCATTATCCAAGTTGTCTTCAATATGAGTTTCATATTCAAATAAACCTCTTTGACATAGATCTCTCTTCTGACATTCAATCACATAAATTCTTTTTCAACTGTATATCATTTCCTATATGAATGCCGACACTGATCTGCACCATCCACCAATAACCCATGAACATGCTCTAACAGGAAAGAGTCTTCAAACTCTTGTGATCTTCAATTTTGTTAACTATACCATCTGCCGATCTGACCGCCTCACCACAAAGTACCACCACCATCATCATTACAGCCCATCAGAATCAATATTAACACCATCTCCTTTGAAATAAACGGCAACTGTGTATTGACATCAGTAACATATTCACCACTTTATTTAGAGCTTCTCCTACCACTAAACTGTATCCTAGAATCAAGAAAATCTTCTCCTAGTTGTATTCAAAACGCCTGCATCATAGGGAATCTTGGTCTAAAAAAATTACCACCTGAGTTTCACCTTCAGAGGAACACAATGGCGGGCAAGACAACTTACATAATTATATCAATAGTTCAGACATAAAACCTTTGTAATTCCTCCTAGTCGTTCTCCTTAAAAGTGATATTTCATCATCCTGACTTCTGCCTCTCTGTCTACAGCCCAGGCATGATCACCGTGGTTCAAGCCTGATCTTCCGCTGACCACGAAGCCGGTTCACTTAATTCCCTCCATCCCCTGCCATTTGCTCAACTGGACACACTGTATCACAAATCTACCCACTCCAGGAAACCTATCATCAATATAATGACAACAATGAACGCAAAAGCTAAACTGGGCAAGTAAATTCAAAAGTTATCCTCTCTCCCCTCAGCAGTACTGTAGCAGCCTATCGGAAAAATAGTAAATGAATAGATGACAGCAACGAGAGATAATTTCACAAGGACACGCTTCCTCGCAAAATGAGAGTATCAACACTGCCTAGGACCGAAGATACATTTTCTATGTAGACTGTCAAAGCTAACCATCCCACCTCTCCTTTTTATTGGAAATCAGTACTTATAACTGCATAGTGCTCATCTTTTTATGGTATCCTTCAAAGAACGTTCAAGCCACCAGAGGGTCCGAAAATGAAACCATGGAAAGAGTAAAAAACACACCAAAGAACCACTCTAACAATACATTCCTCTCTAATTTCAGGTTTTGAACCATCCGAAACTAGTAAAAGCCCTGACAAAATCCACCAGGAACTTGAAGAATGGGTTTGTCTCTATCAAGTGTTATTACTCGCTAAGCAAAACTTTTTTTAATGCCATTAAATAACCAGTTTCCCGTGTTCTGTGCACGCGATTATCTCAAACGATCCTCAAATAAAGTCTATCACATCCAACACACCACAGACCTTAATGGGCCTCATCGCATCATCGGTAAATTCTCTCCTCAATAGCTTCACAGATTCAACATACCGTCTCAAGCCGCATCAGCACGTATTTCTTAGAGAGGAGACCTCAGCTTCTGCTACTCAACTCAGAGCTACCCACTCTATCTGGATCCAGAATCAATGCAAGTAGTTTTTCTCACGTCCAGAAGCAGCCCGGCACAGGGCTTAGTCCACCGCCTTGTCTCAGCACAACTTCCTCTGACTCCCAGCTTTATATTCTGCTATATCAACTGAACATCTGTAGTGTCACCCACTTCATCATCTCCTGCATGTCCCAAGTATTTGGTCAGCAATTTTATCTGCCCATTTCTGCACTTCCTCTACAACATAGAGGTATGCCTATTCGCTGACAGAGGCAGCTCCCCACCAGCCATAAATTCCCTAATCCTTCTCGAACTCCCAGAAGGCCACTGCAGTCCTTTTTTTTTCCACAAGCACTAATATCACCTCATCTCCGGCTCAATTTCTTCGAGTTCTGCTGCATCGAATACTGTGAACAACGCCATCACGTAATTCTCTACTTCGACTCTCCAGACCACATTCAACTCCATCCTGAAAAGCCTCCAAATGTTTCTTCAAAGGCACTGTTGGGCAAAAAAATCATTTCTCCAAAAAGCCAGTAATTCCTCCCTTTTACAAACAGACAGTTCTCCCAATCGTAAACTACAAAACCAACAGAAACACAAAAAAAAACACTCTAAAATATATTATTCTTACAATTGCTCAGATATGTATAAATGTTTCTGCATAAAGAAGAACTAAATGTCCCCTCCATCTCCTTTTATAACAGAAACCCCAACATTATAACAGCACCGTAAACGGCCAAAATAACAAATCTTTCTCGATCTCAACAAATCACCTTTCATTTATAAACTATGGGGTAGATCTCTTTAAGAATAATAGAACTTCAAGTACCATCTGCTTCTTTCTCTTCTCCCACTCCTTTCTCTTTTGATTACCTGCTCCAAACCAGCTGTATGACTTATCCCGCAAATGATCTATCTCTTTTCAGCAGGAGTAGTATTTTTCAACTCCCTCTACCTACTCCCACCTAAGACAGTAGCAATCCCTGCTGACCTCTCCTTCCTTCCAGCGCTGTCAACCCACTAAAGCTTTTGACGAAGTTTAGTTGTTTTAATCATTGCAGCATACCGAAAGTGCTATCTATTTATTCTTATCTGTCTTTCACCGCAATAGGAATACCTTGCCACTACGCGATACCGCAGTTTCGCAGATTCATTGTCAGCAGATGGGCACAACATAGTTCTTTTCCTCCTTCGTCATGTTTAGAGCAGCTGCATCTGGCGAGTGAAATGTGTCATGTCAGACGATCGAAAAAACATTACAAAGCCATTTGAAGCTCTAAAATTATATAGGAAATAAAGATATTCCCATAATAATCATACTTAAAACCTGGTTTGATTTCGTAATGAGGGTGATACCTTTCGCCCTTCTAACTACATAGAAATATGGAATGCGCTGTGGGACTCCCAGTTAATGGAGGAAATCGAAGAGAATCAAACCATCCTGTGAAAACGGGTCACATCTACCAAAATCTGTCTTGGGAAGGAAAATGTTAAATATCATACTTTCAAAAAAAAAGCTTGCATTGGCAAAAGAAATAGATGTTCTGTTTCTGAACCCAAAGAATTATTTGATCATTACTCAAAATAGAAAATAAACATCAGATGTCAGAAATGCATGAGCTAGTTGAAATGTTATTAGAAAAAAGATCGACTCTGTTAAACAAATTAGTCCATCTGCATTCCTGTAGTTTCAGTTTATTCTGCACATTACTGTGTGAACCCTAACAGTTGAGTTAGATCCTGATATCGCTTTTCTTTTTGCTACTTCCCTTGATATTACCCGATCCTATATCGATTCAAATAAAAACAGAAAGTGATACATTAAAGTAAGAACTGAAAATAGATTCATCAATGTAATTATTTTCCTTCTGGGGTTATGCTCGATGGCATGAAATTTAGAAAATCAAATTCTATTTCTCAGCATTTGAATATATATTTCATATTATTACATAAAATGAGAAATTGGTGTAATGACTGAACCAGGAGGTTTTTCAATAACTAATTTCCTTGTTCTGATGTAAAAAAAAATGAAAAGAATATATTTTAAAGAACAAAAGGTCCATATTAGACAAAAAAAATCTTCCTCAAACAAGAATGAAATCTTAAATGGTTTCAAAAGTTTAAACAAACCTTTCTTTAGGGTGCGCCTCCTTTGGGATCATTAAACTGAAACTCTCATCCATATGCACTTCCAACTTAAACTTTTCTTTCCATTTATAAATCGCAGAATAAAATACCAAACATTCTCTCTTCGAGAACACCACTTACTCAAAAGAGCAAAATAACATACTCAACCGGTTTAATTTAACGAAACAAAATCACACTCACTTAATTAATCCTTCGTTAAACAAGGAGCATTTTCTTTTCTCCCCAGCAACGCCATTCAAACCTTGTCTTATCACTGCATTTGAGAACCCGATCGAGCATAGCTCCTTCCTCAAACTCCTACCGGCAAGTTCCTGACCCTCGCCTGAAAACACATCGATCCGAGAACTACAGAACTGGAAGACTTGGGAACAGCCCAAATTGAATGACGAAAAATAAAACGTAGTGGTGGCTGAAAACAAATTTTCTAATTTGAATTAGAAGCCAACTACCAGTTTGACTGGTATAGTGGGAAAAGAATTAATTTACTCAGCAAAGTTTCCTTTTAATGCGACAGCGAGGAAAAAACACTGCAACTCGCACTGCAGCTGCGGAGAAGATTCAAAGAACCGAGGTAATTACCCGAGCCACATCAGACCACAATCCATCGTTTTCTGCTCTTAACACGAATCACCGGTACCAGACAAAACTCTGCAAACTTGAATCCCAGGTTCACATAAGAAATTGAGGCATTTGAAACCAAGTTACCCAAACAAAAAACAATTATAAAGCCTGTTTCTGTCGATAAAACAAACTACAAATCCTGGGCAGAATTACTTGCATTAGACCCACTCTCTGGGGAGCCAAAGCTCTCAGCTTCGTTCCTCAAAGTCCAACACGTACCCATTCAGAAATAATAGCCTCTACTCTAAAAATCAATTCAATTATTCATAATCCTAAATTTCTACAAAGAAACACTTATGTTCAATGAATAATCAGCCAATTTTGCAACGCTGCACTTCTCCCTCTACACCAGCTTTTAAAACCAAAAACCCAGGCAGGGGAATCAAATGGTTAGAATTCAATTATCAAGACAAATTCTCCTCAAAGCCACTACCTGAGTTACTTATCTCTAGAAACGGGCATTTCAGTCAAAAAAGGCAATTCAAGATATTCCCATTATTAAACCAGGATCTCACCCTCCCCTGGGATAGTTGCCACCACCCAAATTTTAAATGATATTTTAACCATGAACATGGATTCCAGAGAAATGTCCACATCACACCGAAGTTTCTCCTGTGCTTGTATTCAAAGACACTTAGGCTGGTTGAATATGAAAATACAGGCTTTCATATCTGCTGCTTCTGACACCAGGGACTGCTCTTTTCAAACGAATAAACTCTTGTCTATACTCTCCAAGAACCTTTGTGTAAGAGAGAATGTACCACTATTGCTTCTATGGAACAGCTCACAAACCTCCAACTTCGTGTGTGCTTGCACAGCCAGATACTCAGTATCTATGTGAAAACATAACGCAAATCAGAAGAGATTCTGTTTCAATGCAGTCTGCCCTTCTAAAGTCTGGAGAGTGGCAGTCTTCTTTTCACGCACGGACCTTTTTATTTTATAATCAAAATACTTTAGGAGTTATACCATGTAGTGACTGCTTTAATCTGAGAGACAGCAAACAATTAAAAAACAAAAGTTACTAATTTTATAATTTGATTCTGCACGATCACCTACACAGTTTGGGGTTTTGCTGCAAAATACACAATCTTATTTGATAATTTGAAAGCAACAAATAACATTATTAGAATGTTGTAAATGCTAGAGGTCTGAGAAATATATATTTATAACCGATTCACTCAACAAAAAAAGTTCACATGAAAATCCCAAATCCTCACGTGAACATCTCAAACTACTATATCCTGTGTTATTAGGCAGCATCGACATTCTATTAAATTAATTTCATTCAAAAATTTTTGAAGCTAAAATTAAACCACAATCCAGCTTTCACCCTCCTCACTCTACCTTTTCCGTAGTAAGGAAAATAGTTTTAAAACTAATTTTCGTCCAATTCACTCTGATAAATTCACTAATTCTGCTATCATATTAAAGCTACCACTGAAAAGCCAAAAGCAATCCCAACTACCTGATACATAGAGATTAGCCCGTAGCTTTCCCTCAACCTAATAGTAACCTTCTTCAATGATGCTGTCTATTTTACTCATTCCTCAATAACTGCAATTGAAATTCATGATCCCTAAAATGTCTTTAATAACTGCACTCTGAAAGAGAAATCCACTTCTATAAGCACCTGTGGGCTAAAATAATTCTCGTCATTGAATCTCAGTCAGATTCTGTTCTTCAAGGCAGGAGCGCCTTCAGCACTTGTCAGATCCCAGTCTGAGGCGAAATCCAAGCTTTATATTTTCAAACACCGTATTGGTAAGAAACATCGACTCTGCTCTCTGAAGCCTGGGTGCATCAATAGTTAGATGTCCCATCCTGAGGCGTAATGCGCATATTTACATTTTCTAAAACTACCTATTATAATTGTTGATTGACTCTGGCCTTCTTTCAAGTAGCTTTAAAAAGAATTGCCTGGGCAGATACATCGATCAGGGAATAGGGAGAAGTGCTAGCAACTACTCAATTAAACCAGTTCCCAATGAACCACAATTGATACAGAAACCTGCTCTATTCATGAATTCATAACGAATTTACATCACCATTACTGTTTGTTTGAAGTAAGGTAAAAACATTCCATCATTCTGCCAAAAAAAGAAATATCTTCAATTTACACAAGTTTTCTCTCTCGTTTAGAAACTTTTAAAAGCACAGAAGGATCAAAAGTACTATTCACTTACACCTCTTTAATAAAAACCAGGTAAATTCTACAACAGGAGAGCCTAGCCTCAATACTTTTTATGTCAATGAAATGACATAATGGAAAACACAGCATTTCCATCACAAAAGATGACTGATTTCAAAGAATGTTATACACTTTGGTTAATCTGTTCAATCTGAATTTCTGTACAGTCAGTAACAATAACCCATATTTTCAGTTACAAAGCCAAAAGACCAGAGTTAAAGGAAAGCAACAAATAACAAAAATCAACATGTTATGTATCCAACAAAATTTTATGAAAGTGAAACATATAATATAGATGGATTTGATTAAAAAAAAGAACACACAGCACAAATGCTCTCCACATATCTACCGTCAATACAATACGTACGAGTATGGAATATTACATATTATTGCACAATTTCATAGCTATAATAATGTAGCAACCGAGGCATTTCTTAACAAATGATTAATAAACACAATCTAGTTCGGGAACACTAGCATTTTAAGTACAGTAAATCTATAAAACAAAGTAACAATTTCCAACAAGAAAATATTGCCTTTCTGAAAATAAGATGGCTTGTTTTCCAGACAAAAAAAAAAAAAAAAAAAAAAAGAATATCAGAGACATAACAAATACTGTTCTCTTACTCTTTTCTCATTATAAAAACACGATATAAAGGGACATAACGAAAGTACATTACTAAAAACATTTTTCAGTCAAGTTTCTTAGAAACGACTCCACATTATGGATAGGAAACATACAATATGAATGAAAATTTTTAAGTGTACACAACTCAATATACTATTCACATAACTATCTTATGATTAAGAATTTCATTGAGTCTCCTCAAAAATTACACAATCTTACAGGCGCAAACTTCAGATCGAAACAATTTTTTTAACCGATTGCTTTCGTCAGGATGTCACGTTCTGGAAAATGCATTCCAGTTTCAAAATATACACTATTACCTAGCGCAAAAACAAACCATGTAGCATTTTTTAAACACACAGATAATGTGAAGAATATTATAAACAACATTTAGTTTAGTACGATTCATATCACTTCAGCATTTATGTTTGAATATCACTTTCAAATTAAAATACAATTGCACCAAATGTCATTCTTACAACTACGATATGTGGTGTAATTACAAAAATGATTTCCAGTATCTCGATACACTCTAGAAGAGTGCATCTACGAGCATTTCTTACAAAGCAATGAAATCCCAAAATGGAAATTTTACACACAGCAAAACAGAATTATATGAACAGTCTACGTACAGGTAACATATTGAAGAAACGAAACACACATTTAGATTCTTTGAATATTTTTTCAAGATGAAGGAACGTATTCAATGCATGGCACGTATTTCGAACAACGTTGTACACTCATTTAATATTCGTAATTTTTCCGTGTTACAAACACTCGCTTACCGAGAAATGTTTATATCTCAACGAGACTGAAAGAATCATTGGAAACACACTCACCGTTACATGTTCTTTGGTTTTTTTTTTTTTTTTGTCGTGCGTCTCCGAAATTTCGAAAGCCCCCTCGGCCGTTTCTCTGAAACACTCGGAAGGCCTCCCGAGATTTAATCTAAATTCAGAGCCGATTCTCGTTCACACTGCAACAGCTTTCTGCGCTCGGGTGGTTTGGAGCGGCAGCACATGAAAAAGAAAAAAAAAAAAAAAATTCTTGTAATCGATTCGACGGTCAAATCCCACCCGAGTACCGGGAGTATGAAACAGCCCTTTACTGGGTGTCTATTTCGAAAGCACGTGAAGAGGAGAAACTTCCTTATTACTGCAGGAAGAGCTCAGTGGATTTATCATGAACTTAAAAGAGCTCTTCAAAAATATAGATGAGTAATGTTTTGAAACTTAATTTTTTCCATGTGTCTTTTATTTCATGCATGTAATCAAGAGTATTTTATGAAATAGAAATAAAAAGACAATACGTCGGACACTTGCGATAGATAACGATAGCCGGCGGGGAAAGGAGGAGCTTTAAGTTTGAGCTAGAGGGGAAAAAGTCAGAATTTTCGGAAACAGTCTTCACTCCCCATGTCAATCGTTTGGGAAAATAATCAATTTTTTTCAATATAAGTTAGTTTAAGAGTATTCCAGATCTCTCAAAGGAATCAACGGCGAAATCCTAACAGGGAATAAGAATCCACAGATGAAGTCACACCTCAATCGAAGCAGTCCAAATAACGTTCGATCCTGAATGTTCTCTGAATAAGCAGAAGTTTCAGTTTCGAAACGAAGGCGCAAAACATCCGAGCCTCTAATAGGCTAAAAAACTCGTAACGTAACTAACGAACTCGTACCAAAAAAACAAAATGGGGCGAATTTTTTTTTTTTTTCAAAAAGCACAAGTTTCGGAACGAAGGCGCAAAACGCAAGGAAATGTGATTGGCTAAAAATAACCAAAGATCCGTCGGGGAAAAAAGGTGGCGGGAGACCTGAACTAACGGAAATGGAAAAATCAAAAGGGTAGCCACTTCTAAAAGCTTCACAGAGTATAGAGAGCGAGTTAGCCAACAATTGGCAAAAAGAATTTCGTCGCCAAGGGTGATTGGACTCGGCAGCATTCCAACGAACACTGTCGTCATCGGGAAAGTGCCGTAGAAACTCATTCGCTACTCCATCGCTTCGGAGAGCGACAACAGCACGAAGATGCGTTGGATGGCGCGGTCGGCGATTTGGATGAACGACGTTTGCGAGCCAATGTTTGCTAACAGGATGCACCTGAAACTCCACATTTTGCACTATTATAGATGACTTGCTTTTAAAAAAAGTTACAGATTAAAAAAACTACGCTGATAAAGTCACCATTTAATTAATTAGTGTTATTCGAGTTAATGACATTTTTTCTTCACGACTAGATTAACCGAATGAAACCTTACAATGTTTATTGATGATAATGCCGAACTTTGTTATATTATTTTACACCTTCACCACTGCATAAAAAAAGATGCGCTGTTTGCAAACGCCTCGTAATCCGCTTATAAATAGCATTTATTTTTCATCTTAACATATATCTACATATTCGTAGGAAAATCTTGGAAATGGCACACAGGAATTTTGCTCATTCCTCCCCAAAACGGTTGGTCACTGATGTCGTAACGGATATTAGAAAGTTTTGCATTCCTCTTCGATTCCGGATGAAAAGTAAAGATAGGGAAATCACATTTGGGATCGATAATTGGATTTGGGGAATTGTTTACGTCGTAATGTTTGGGCGGGGTAGATATTTTTATAATATCGGATGATCAAGTCTTTTTCATTTCACGTTTCAGTACGATCATAAAATTCCGGGAATTTCGATAGGATGCAATGTTCATCGAGAACGCGTTTAGAGTAATTTTGCAATAACTTCGTCTAGAGGTTTAACAATTTTCGAAAAGTTATC
>BMAW01105233.1:0-11517 GCA_019974015.1 Nephila pilipes
AAGTTACGTATTGCTGTTTCATTTCTGGGGAGGTGTGACATTGGACTATTCGCGGTTTCCTTCACTAACCTTGGGACTTTCAATGAGATTGATTGCTTTCGCTAAACAACCTTGCCCAACCAAAAAATGAAACGTGATGAAGAATGTAATATGCAAAGCAGTTAGAAATGAAGTGAAGGGTTAAATTAAGAAGTATATAAACCCATCTGAAGAGTAGAGCAGTGAAGGAGGATGAGAGGCGTTGTAGTGAGAGGAGGTGGAATCTAAGTGATATTATAGAAGTTGTATTTACATATTAGTATTGAGGTGAGGTCCGAGTGAGATCCATACATTGAAGATATTCTAGTGTTCAGCAGTTGTTCCAGATTCAGACTTGCAGTTGTAAGAAATTGTTAGATTATTATTGGTGGTTGAATTAAAGTTGCTTACTCTTAACCTGAGAGCACTATTATTAATGTCAAGTAGTATATATTAATAAATGCTGAAAGCGTTTTGGTGGTTCTGTAATTATTGGTGCATATTGTTTAATATTAGATATTAGTGATGGCACAAGATAACGCCCGGGTCGATCGGGTGTTACACGCTTACCAGAATACAGTGCGTGTGCATCCTTTAATTGCTCCAAAAACGTTGAGTCCCAATCGCACTAAATCCACTATAATCCCAGACAACTATCACGCAAAACACATTGACACCGTCCTCTTACCTTTACCTTCTTATTTTAAAATCCTGCTCCTTGTCGTTTTTATACGACTTGAATATTTCAATTTGCCCCATTTCCAAATACTTACTTCATTTCCATCATCTCGTTTCATTTTAATGGAAAGGAGCTGGGAATTTTAATACAAAATCAAGAATTAGCCACAGATATTTGTCCAAGGGAAAATTTCAAAAATGTGTATGTTTGTAGATATGGAGAAATAAAAATTCCGTAAATTATCTCAGTTTCATATTTATTTGAGAGAAATATCAGTCAAATCATTAACTTCAAAGTAACATTGCTGAAATACTTTTCTTTTATATTGTATGAGAGACATTTAAAATGAACTGTTAATTATTAATATGAACTGTTTATCAATATGTGCATGCAATTATTTATATGTTTTTGCTGCTGCAGTGACTCACTTCAACAATACCGCCAGAAGTCAAAACGCTTTATTAACTACCCAGAATGAGAAGCCTTTTCATGCTAGGTTGGTATGTTCGCAGATAAAAGCAACCCCTCAACTTATCTTCGGACGCACTGTTCTAGTGTTCGAAACTGCAGCTTGATCTCAAGGCCAATTTGTTATCCTTCCATAGTCGGAAAAACAACTTACGCCGAAGTGGTGAATCAAAATTTGAAAACTATTTGGTGGTACAACCTATAACTATTGATTGCATATGAGCCCGACGCAAAACACTTTCCTCGATTATTCTAAGACAACAACACTTAAATCATTACAAGTGATAGTGCGGCTCTGGAGCATGAGTCGAAAGGCTCGCCACTTGACTCGAGATATCCGATGGCGCAAATAGAAACTGTTTCAAGAAATACTGAGTTCAACATTGAAGGGATGGATATCAATTGCAGTTATAACTGAAAAAGCAGCCGTCTGGTCAAATACCAATGTTTCGCTTCGTATTATCACGAGGGTACTAGGATGGAATTATGTAGTGATTCTCTCATAATGAAATACCCGAAATGTTGAAATATTTATATTAAAATATTTTTGAAAAGAATTCAGTTAGAGATGAACCGTGTAGCTCATTTCCTTACCTACTTCAATTCTCTGAAACAAGTTTTAAGCCCGAGTTTATATATATAAGCTTATGATACCAGAATTGTTACTGGTATGCTAACACTGTTAAAAAATAAAAGATGAACATAAAATCCAAACATTTTTTATCTGATGTAAGAATGTAAAATTCTGAGAACACTTATAAGACGTACGAGGGGGGCAGGAAGATGAATATAGACTAAATTTTAATAAGCGAAAACTATTTGGAATGTGATGTTAAGTGTCTAAAAATATTGTCAATGTTCAAAATTTATATTTATACTTTGTTCAAAATATATCAAAAACAAAATGTCCATATTATTTATGATAAAGGTATTTCATTGAATGTAAACCTTTATATATATTCTTGTATTTACTTTATCATTGGAAATATTTCGTGACGCAATAAATTTAACGATGCAAAGAGATGAAAATTATTTTTGTTACCTGCACTAATATTTCTGTCAGATAAAGCTACAAAGTTACAATATTTATTATTTTTATTTCTTTTTGATAATTTAGGAAAATATGGTATTGCCTTTCCTATGGTAATGAATAAAATTGATGAGATTTTCTTGAATTATTACGGAAAAGAACACAAATATTTTGTAGATTTTATGAAAAAAAATTATTTGATCTTTGTGGGAAAACAAAAGTTTCACACAGGAAAGAAACTAATGCGAGTGATTTACATTTCCCTAACAAAAAAAAATGATGTAAGTTCAATACACTATTAAAATGTTTTATTTTTTAAATTACATTTAATGTTTATAGACTATTCTATGAACACTTTTAAATTGTTCCCAGAGAATAAATGACGATAAATTTTATTCTAAACACCAGAGAACGCGTGCCGTAATAGTAACACGAGAGCTCGCGTTGGGTGAAATAGGTCCATAATCAATTTATGCAAAATTTAGCGTTTTTTGATTGAAACTTCAATCTGTTTCTGTGGCAAAATGAAAAATAAATTGAAAGAAATCGTATATTTATAACGAAAAAAAAGCTTTTATATATAGATAAAAGATAATTAAATTTTTAATTTAATGTATTTAAATTTTGATACATAAATACATTTACACATATGAAGATACTAACTTCATATTCTTAAATTTAATATTTAAAGTCTCATAATTTTGTCCACGCCGTTTTCTAATTTATAGGGACCTTCAGCTTGCAATCCTGCAAATATTCCTAAATTCCACGTATAAAAAGTCCTTGAATCTATAAAAACAAACATTTTAATGCCGTACTTTGCCGGTTTATTGGTTATATTGCTGAACGAGTATCTACCTCTAAAAGGTTCTAACTTTTCATCAATTGTGACATATCCACCAAGATTATATAGGTTCTTACAGTTACTCACAAATAATTCAAACATGGATCTAACAGTCGCAAGTTTATTCAGTTCTTTCCTTTTCAAACGATCTCTAACGTCATCGAATCTTTGACAACGTAACAGAAATAAAATTCTTTTATAAGTCATAGTCAGAGGAAATAGTTCAACCCCTGTGGGATCAGTGGCCCCATTATTGCTCTCATTCACGTGCAATGATGTATGTACTCCACACAGATAAAGAAGATCGATGAGAACTTTTACTTCAATTAAATTAGTTCTTTTAGCTTCATATTTTCTATGAAAGCTATTTAGAATATTTTCTATACAGATATTTGTGCAGTTCACAATGCTCTCCATTAGGTATTATCTAATAGTAATAGCGAATCATCTACTGGTAATGATACATGCCTAACCTTATCGACATTTCCAGGCAATTTAACAACGATATTATGCAAGGAAGTTGTTATAAAATGTCTTGGTTTATTTTTATTCTATTCTGATATGCCATCTTTTCCAATATAATATTCATCATAGTTGGATGTATCTATTGCATCATCTAAATCAAGTTTTTCCTCCGATGAAGTTTCATGAGCACTGAATTGCTCTTCTTTGATATATTCTTCATTATCTTCTTAATTTATTGATTCTTCATCAGTAGATACATCCACTAGTAAGGTTTCCAGCTGTTTCATTTCATCTTCGATTCATTTTTAAATTCTCACACAAGCATTATTCAAAAGAAAGCCTAAATGAGAGAACTTGCGTTGGGTCTAAAAGAACCGAAAAACCAATTTTTATTTAAAAAACAGCTCCGAGTAATTTGATATTCAACAGAATCAAAAGAGGGGGACTTTGATAGCAGCTTCTGAAAGACTCAAACATTTTCACCAAAGGATTAATGTTTCGGATTCAATTATATCCGGACTAGGGGTATGTTTAATCCAACGCGCGTTCTCAAGGGTTAAAAAGTATATATTTAGCAACATTATCATAAGTTTTTGTTACGTATTTTGTAATTGCGACCATTTTTGTCGGAATATTCTAGTTGCATTTACCATTATTTAAACAGTGTTAAAAAATTGAAAATATACAGCTTTTCATAATGGATCTTTTAAAAACATCGAATATATATTTTTTCAAAATAACATCTTAATCATATATACTGCGAAGTTTGAAGATTGATACAACACAATCAGAATGTACGGAGCACCATCTGTAACCGATAAGTGGAAACATGATGTACAAAATTGTCTCAATAAGATTTACAAGTTATATGAGTTGTTACTGAGCTTTCGTCACAATACAACGTATTGTGTTTAATATGTTTCTATAGTGGTCATTTAATTATATTTGGTACTGAAGTCTGAGATAAACTGTTGTCAAGTGTCAAAGCGAAATTTATATAATGATGCAAAACGCATATGTTGATGATTGTTCGTCTCGATAAAATGTGTTTTTGCGTTTAGGTGAATAAAGAGATGGTTTGAAGGACGTTGATGAAGGTAAAGAAAAAGGTGCTATTTCAAACAATGAAAAATATCTCGGACAGTGAAATTATTTACATTGCGATCAGTGGTAAATTCTAAATAACGATTAGACTGCTAGCAAAGTGTTTAAACATCAATAAGAAAATTATTCTTGAGACAATTTCAGAGGATTTTAAAAAAAAAATGAAAGTTCTGTAGCAATTTCATTGACAACCGAAAACAAATAAGAGGAATTCGTGACTCTTTGTTAAAGTGTTCTTTAAAAGTAAACTTCTAACCCAGATATTCCTTTTATAAAAATAATAATTGGTCAAAATTCCTACAGTTTCACGCATTACCTGAAAACTATGAGACACAAGTGTAGAATGGGTTGGCTTGAACTTTCAAATGTGGATATTCGACATCTCCACCAAAAATCTCGATCGAGGTACCCAACTACGTCAGAAAATATTTTTAAACAAATTTTCCTGATATCCCCATCATTTTTACATTTTAAGGTTCACTTTCTTACACAATAATTAAAAATGCAGATAGAAATAATATATATCTGTATAACTATTTTCAAAAATCTTAAATTTTACAGAAAATTCGATCAAATTTCGGAAATTTTTCAAACGTTTTATTTTTAATGAATCTTTATGCAGTTTGAAAGATTTTTTCAAATTATTTGGGATAGTAGAAACGGAAAAGAATACTTTTTAAGAAATTTAACTGATTCATATACTTGCCGTTAAATTCCTTTATTATTTAGAATATTCATAACGTGTATACAACATAAACAAAAGAACTATAAATATTTGAAAAACGCTACAATTAAAGCGAAATAAGTTATAGGCCAAGATAAATAAGTAAAAAATTTATTACACTAAGAAGCCCAAAAACATTTGGGGTGAGAAGAAAAAAGTTTCTTGCATTAGGAAACATTGAGTAAAATTATAAAATGTTTTACCAATATATAAAAGAAAACAAAACAAAACAAAAAAATTAGAAATTCATTTTAAAGGTATAAGAGGATGAAACCGGGAAAATAAGCTTTGGAAAACCAGTGCGTAACAAATTTCCAGTTTATTTTGACAGTTGCTCTATTATTTTAAAAACATGTTTCATTTTCATAATTTTATCATTCAATTGAAGCATAAAGATATTTAGAAATAGATTTATTTAAATTTCAAAATTATTTAAAAATAAAATGCAAGTTTTTAACGAAAAATGACTATTTAAACGTAATCCAAAACCTTAATATCGATGTGAATTCATTGTTGAAACACTTTACCTTGGGTGTGAATGGATCGTCACGAGAGGACTCTTGTTCATTTCGAGAACTCCACCTTGGTTTCGGACTTAAACCTATGTTCTTGCCTGGGAACGTTATAAAGGTGAATGCCAATCATCTAGCTTTGAAGAATTCTGCGCGTCTTTATCAATGAAATGCCAAATAAGGTGAAAAGATGATTCCTGGCTGGATTTCCAATCGAATTGGAAGGAAATGTTTGATTCTTGCTGCATGACTTTGTGACGTCCCACAAAGCAGCTGTTTTTCGTCGGCATTTTAAACTAATGTAATGTACTTGTGCCGAATGAACCCTCCTATTCTCCGGAACTGATATCCTCCAGTTATTTTGTCTTCAATAGCGGAAAAAGTTTGTCGTCCTTCTTTTATTATTTAATTCCTATTAACCTATAACTACTGATTTCACATGCCACCGACTCAAAACACTTTCCTCTGTATGTCTAACAAAGAAAACGGCACATAATTTACGACTATAGTGATATCTTGACTCGACATGACCGGCCACTCAACTCGAGACAGAAGACGATTCAAGTAGGTACTGTTCCAAGCGAAACTCAATTCAACCCGGAGGGGATGTGTATCAATTGCAGTAATAGCTAAAAAAAAGCAGCCATCTTTTCAAATACCAATGTCTCTCTTCGTATCGTCACGACGATACTGGAGACAGAGTATGTAGCGACTCTCTTGAAAAACAACGTCAAAAGTTGAAGCACCTTTCAAACTGGCCAGAATGAGACGTCTTTTTCAGTCTGGTTGGTATGGTTAAAAAGCCACTAATAAACCTTTCAGTACACCCACTGTTCTAGGTTTCGAAATAGCAGCTTGCTCTCAAGGTCACAAACTCTCTCTCCCCTGCACGGTCGGAAAAAACCTTACGATAAACCATAATCAGTCAACGTATAAGTTTGCTTTAATTCGAATGTTGTATTAATAAATACAGCCCGTTATTCATCAGTTTAATACTCAACAAATAAAAAAGGTGCTTAAAAAGAAAAACTTACAGACTATGCAAATTTTTATCTTGCTTTTAATCTTCAGTTTCAAACGCAATGAAATTAATAAAATGAACTCTTTCATAGAAAGTAGATATTATCTAATCCTTAAAAATTTTTGAATCAAAGATCATAATGAAATATCCGAAATGTTGAAATATTTATAATACAATATTTTTTGAAAAACAATTGAGGTTGCGTAAGAAAAGAACCGTGTAGCTCATTTTTTACACACTTCAATTCTCTGAAGCATGACTTTAGCCCGAGCTTATATATATATATATATATATATATATATTGTTTGTACCGCCAGTTACGTATTACTGAAGGCCATTTGCAACCGAGGGCAATATGTTTCAACTGCGCGGTTAAATTATACACCCATGGGTAAACGGAAATAGGATAAGATTGTCTACTGTTCAAAATCACATTGGTTTTATTATCATTTTTAGCAAAAGTGCAATGAAGATTAGCTTTCTAAAATCTCTTTTTCGATTAAACCGTAAAAGAGTGTAAAGTTTACATGTTTTTACATTTTACAAATAAATCTGTCAAAATAAACTTTATAACTAGCTTCTGAACATGTTTTTCAAAGTTTATTTTCACTATTTTCATGCTATAACACATTTAAATGGAATATCTATTTTTTTCATTCCACATGTTGGCAAATATTTCTGTAATTTAATTTAATGCTTGCTGTTGATGATGGCCGTTTTCTTTTTTTTAAAGGTTTGTGTGCTATAAATTTTTTCATATTTTCTAAGGCTTTAACTTATTTCCACTTTAATTCCTAGCATTTTTCAGTTGATAATTACTGAATGATTTTTCTATTTATGTTACTTGTTCTACAGTGATGTAGTAATAAATCAACTTTCAAATGAGACATTTCGCACAAAAGATATAAATTTACCAATAAAAGTGAAATTCTTAAATATTCAAATGTCTTTCAAACAAAATTTGGAAACAATTACCTGTATGATTTATCTAGAAAAATGAAAGCATTTAAAGAGTTGTTGAGCAATTAAATTTACTTTTATTAAAAAATTAAATTAATTTAAATCTTAATTTAATTAAATAAACTAATATCAATAAATTTACTTTTGGAAAATATTTTTAAATTCTACTGTCCCAGTTTTTTTATTTTTGAAAAATGATTCAAACTACATTAAGACTCTTTAAAATAAAACTTTTAAAAATTCGAAGATTTGATTGAAATTACTAATTAGAAGGCGTCTTATGAAAATAGATTAGCTGATGTATATTATTTTGTAACTGAATTTTTCAGTATTGAGTAGGAAAGCTTTAGCCAAATGTGAAAATATTAGAAGGGTTCGAAAATTTTTTAAAAAAAAATCAGATGTAGTCGGATATATTTTATGTAAATTTTGGAAGATAGATGCTATCGCCTTTTAGAAGTTTCAGCCAACCAATTACTTTTGCCTCTTGTTTCCAGTCATAGTTGAAGCTACAAGGATTAGTGATCAATTATTTTTTTGAAGACATGTGTGAAACACGATAAGCACTTTAAAAACACTTTACAAAGAGCCAATAGTTCACTATTTTGCTTTTCAGTTGTCAATGAAAATTCAACACAATTTAAATCTTCTAAAATGGACTTATTAATTTTCTTTATCGATTTTAACTCTTGCTCATAATCATTAATCATAATTGCCTTCTCAGCGAAGAAATAACTTCAACGTTCGAGGGTAATTCTGGATTGAGGATGAACTATTTTAGCTGCAACGTCCTTAAAACCATCTGTAATAGCGCTCTCAATCCACGGGAAACATTTGAATGAAACTAACATTCATCAACATAAACATTTTACATCATTATATAATTTCCTTCGATATTGATTACTGTTTATCACCGCACATCGGTTCTAAATGTAATTAGAAAACAACGAGTAAAAAAGATGATACACAAATGTTGAATCTTACAAAGAGGGATAAAAGCAGTGCAACTTGTGAATCTTTTTCAGCAGATTTTGGATATCATGTTTCCGCTGTCGAATACAGGTGACACCCTTGCATACACCGTGTTACATGAAACTTAAAGCTTAACCACGCGTGTATATTTATAGATTTTATTTATATAATATAATATATATTTCAATACTCCATTAACGGTCCTGTTTACAGAAATCACATTTTCATTCTGTTTTTTACCACTGTTTTAAATAATAGAAAATGCAGGAAATGGTGGGGAAATACAAAATACGTATACAAAAGTTTAAATTATTTTGCTTACTATATTATTTGAATAAAATTTGACACTTTATTCTCTAATCTGACATTTTTAGAGTCCTCATAAAATAGTCCATAAACATAAGTCTCAAATACTTTAATCGTGATGCTGTTAGTCACTTTTTTGTAATGAACTAAAAATACAAATTACTCGATTTTTATTTTCTATATGAACTTTTGTTTTAGCAAAAAGATCAAATAGAATATTTTCCTTACAAATTACAAAATATTTGTGTTTTTTTATAGTAATTAAGCAAAAAAATCTCATTACTGTTAAGCGGAATGCAAAAGGAAAATAAAATCAATTTTCCAAATTATCAAAAAAAAATAATAATAATAATAAAATAAAAATGGTAACAATATCTGACAGAAATATTGTATAGTCTAACAAAAAATAATTTTTCTCTTTGCATTGGTAAATACTATTGCGTCGTGAAATATTTCAACGAAAAGCAAATGAAGAATGCATTATCACACCAAGTCACAGTTCGTTATATTATGTTACATTTTGATACTAAAAGCTTATATTTCCACTATTATTGTATTAATCCTGTTTGCTTAAGATCTAGCTTTATATTTTTAAATGACAGGGTGGTTCAGAGTGTACTTTAGCTTCGAAGCAAAAATGACTTCATTCAGGTTGGTACATGCATTATCTTCTGGATGCTGCCATCCGTTTAGCATGAGTCAGTTTGACATTGGTTCCATACACTTAAGTTAGCTAATAATTGTGCAGCCCAATCAATTACGATAGCTACCCGTCAAGTGTCTCCTTCAATGTTTAATAGAATCATCGTTATTCATAGGAAATCGACAACAAGTAAAACAATCAGTTGCTTCCGTATGATCTGTTCAAAGAGGGGGTCATCTGCTCGGATGGTAAGAACGAAAATTTATCTGGGCGAAAGTGTCTCGCAATCCAAAAACATAGTAACTGAGACTTAAACGAGCTGTCTCATGAATCAAGATGCTCCTTAAACAATCAATTGAAAATCTCGCAGTGCTATTTCATAGGGTTTTTTATGGCCGCTATCGTAATAAGGTTTAAGAAAGAACTACAAAACCACTTAGTTCATGAAAGAAACTACTAATTATAGATTAAAGTTTGCGTTTTCAAATGATATAAATTTAAATAAATAATTTAGACATATCTTTTCAGCTTAATGCTAAAACTATTTAACATAAAGCTTTGAACATTAGAATATTGTAACCATTATCAAATTCTAAATAGTTTCCTTTTATTAAAATACAGTCTTTAATAATTTTCCTTTCACGTCTTATAAACGTTATCAAAATTTCATATCCTTAAATATAATAAAAAAATGTTTGGATTTTATGTTCATCTGTTTTTTATATTGTCTAAAATAATACTTCTATGCATAAGGCTTATTTATATAAGCTTTGGCTTAAGGCATGTTTCATGGGTGAAGCATGTAAAAAGAGCTACGGTTCACTACATAACTATTTCAAAACCCTAAAAATTTTTAATTTTCTAAAATTTTAATCATTTTCTGTGTTCTGCATAATTTCTATCCAAAGTTTTGTCTAAATCCTACAACTCATTCTAGGTGCATATTTTATTTAATAGAGTTTATATAATGTGAAAGCTTACATTTCGAGAACTTTAACATAAAAAATTTGCATCTTTTTTCTGCAGTTTTAAAAGTATAAACACAAAACTTTTGTGAGGCTTAAAAGAACATTTTAAACCGTAACTGACTAACATCATTCCATATGTTTCTGCTTTTGAAAATTTAGTCTCTGGTGATGTTCACACTTTAGTTGGTTTTGATTTCACTTTCACATTGCTCGAAAAGTTTTGGACTTTGGTTCTCTGTTTTTCAATGTTGCTCCGGTGAATAATTGCTGTCATGGATAGCGTTACTATGTAAGCCTATGTAGTATGTATATATAATAACATAAAACCATTATTCTTTCATGTATTATGCATTTATAGTATGATTATATTGCAGTACTTATGATATAATATATGTATCAGTATTGTTATTATGTATAAATACTCATGATATCAGTTATAATATAATATGTATGTATGTATTGTATATTGTATATGTCTTGTATGTATGTGTATGTATATTATTGTATGTGTAATATGTATATGTTGCTTCTTTCAATGTATGTATGTATGTGCTTATTGTAATAATAATAATAATAATATTATATTATTATGTATGACTAATAACATGTATGTTATGTATTAATATATTAATATTAACCATGTAATATTATGTGTATTGTATGTATTATGATGTATGTATGTGGCCTTCAAGTATAATATATATATATATATAATATATATATATATATATATATTATATATATGTATATATATATGTATATATAATAATATATATATATATATATATATATATATATGTATA
>BMAW01105243.1:0-11705 GCA_019974015.1 Nephila pilipes
TGCCGCTATTACCCATTCTAAAATATTGTTGTCATATTTTGCAGTTTTATTTTCCTGCTTTTTAACTCTGTGTCTATTGTACCCTTTTTCGATTTTTGTGTGAAGTAAATCATCATATCTTTCTTATAGTCATCAGATCCTTCATGAGATACATAGTTTATTTTATTTTTTTTCAGTCACTACAACCGTCAGATGCCAAAGTTGCAACGTTTCTTGAATGGGAAAAATATGTATGGTAAACAAAATGCTACTCCCTTGCGTAAAGAATAACAAAATCAGGATCTTACAACCATTTCAACTTTTTTTTTTTTTACATTTATTTAAAATAACTGTTACAAAAATCTTCTTTGATTCTTAGAAGTCAGTTTAGATTCTGAATATGAATCATTTTCATTTCCATTTTGAAACAAACATAGACGGCAGTTTAGGCAAAAATTGATTGATTCAGATGCAATTAACATTGGCAAAAGTCCTACATCTCCATGGTTTACTCTTGTATCAATTATATCCGCAATTTCATATAATTTTCTAAATCTTCTTGCATTCTATGCTTAACTCTGTTATGGACAAAACAATCAAAAGCAACTTGCATTTTTAAAGCAACTTGCTTAAACAAACATCAGCTTTGTCTACCTACTTAAATTACCCTATTATCTGCTATCAGGTGGTCTGAATTTATTAGAAGAAATATAAGCTCCCAGTTGACATCATCAGTTTCTTATGTTTTTTTTTATTTCAACCCAACTCAGATTACTGTGGAATGCGCAGTAACACTCAGTATTAGTATTTCATAACGCATTGTGCATTGTTAGTTATAACTAGCGTATTTTTAAAATATTAGCTGTGTTTTTGACTGTTGATCGTTATTTTCTGTTATAATTTTGTTGTTGTTTGCTGAATTTGTACACCAATTTGCCCAAATAAATATTGTTTAATGTGTTAGTAGAAGTGAAGGGAAATTTCGATGACAATGCAACATATTCTCAATATCGTTTTCATTTCCAAGTATTTTTACAAAATTGTGTCTTACTTTTTGCCAATTTGAATTTGTTTCTCGACTCTACCTCTTAGTGTTTTTAGTACGTTTTGGTTTTTGTACAATTCTAATTGCATTGTTGTTATTTGAGTCTGTGCTTATAGAAGCTATATTCAGAGCCAAATGAGCTTATAGTCTTCCGGGAACACCTCTGGGACAGTTATCTTCTAATGTACTCGCATCATTGTCTTCAATATCCGAAACTGTATCGACTTTATCAGGATGAAGTTCAACAATATCGACAGTATCACCATCATCGTCTCTTTAAAAGAAATTAGGGTAATTTACAGCGTCTTTTAATTCAGCAAACGTGAAAAACTTCCTAGTATTCATCTCTCATCAAATAAAAATAATCTCTATATGAGAGGGAAATTTTTTTTTATCAGCAACAATCCCCAAATGGGTATTGTTATAAAATGAACTATAAAATCATTTCAATAAAAAAAAGGATTTACTGGCATACAAAAACTAATACTGCTTTAATTGTGATTTTTTTTTTCAGAATATCTGTTAAGATCTTCCCTTTAACTTTTATATTTTACAATAACTGTAACTCTGTATTAATATGCAAAGTTTGAATAAAAAATAGGCCCTGAGCATATGAGATTTTCCTCATAAATTATGTCAGAATTAAAACACAATCATCCGATTATCTTGATGAGATGCTAGAAAATTTAATAACTCTATGTTTGTCAGTACTTTCTTTGCGAAGATAAATGATTTCAGTTACATCCAGATAAATTCTGTTGAAGGAAATGCACTAAAAATGTACGAAAACGCGTATGCAAATTTGAAAACGCTCAGGTGACTCTATGATTCAGTAAAATTTGTTACTTTTTTTTGGTACAGCTAGAAGTCACAAGATCTCGTTTGTGGAACACTATTGAATTCATAAGAAAATTAATTACCCTACACCATTTCTGATTAACTTTATACTCCTATTCTATATATTTGTCTAAACGTAATAAAACACATCTGAAAGTATAAAAACTTAAAGGGCTAGGCGTTTACATACACTCATTCTTTTTGAATATGGTTTTGTTTTATTTTTACAAATTAGGCATATATATATAGATCTTCGAATCCTTAAATATATTTCAAATGTAATTGAATTTAAATCTCAGTTTTATTGACTTTCGCAATATTTCTGATTTGTCATTGAATAACTTTTCAACTATGCAATGAGTGGTAAATGTTAATAACAATCTTAAATTTTTTTAACTTGACTATTTTACCAGATATCATGAAATATGTAAGAAATAATAGTTGTTTTTTTTTTGTTGATAGCCGATATCAGTAATAAAATAGAATATTTCCCATGATTATTTTTATTTATTTTAAAAGGTATGGAAATAGGGTTTTGGATTGCTATCCGATTGTAACTGATTCAGATCTTCTTAAATCTACTTTAAAATCTGTTTTCATGTTCTATGTATCTCTTCCATATCTAATGTTAGAATTTAAAAATAGAGAAGGAACTTTCTAAGTATTTGAAAGTTAGTTGCCATGTTAAGAGTCGCAGATGTGCACCTAGAATATGCGAAATGCTTTTATAGTACCTTTCTTCTACTTTATCTTACGTTTATCGATCCCTCTCTCACAGCGCGAGTTTTCCGTCTGTCTAAAGCAGGATAGAGATAGAATAAATGTGATACATTTTCGAAACATTCTGAATTTATTCCTTAATAGATGTTGACAAATGATGATCTCTCAGTAGATAAATTTGAGTAACAAAAAGTCCAAATTGTATGTTGAAATTTTATTGTACAGTAAATTTATCGATACTTTAGAAATTTATAATTCTGTCATAAAAAAAAGTATAGATTCGCAAAAGATATCTCGCAGTTAACACAGCCTAGCCACAAAAAATAACCAAAAATGAAATTTAGTGTGATACATCTAAAAGGGAAAACATGTGTATAAACATAATGTGTTGTTTTTCTTCTAAGAAAGCATTCAAAATTACTCACGCATTATAATGTTCTAAGCAACTCCTACTTCTTTCAGTTAATCTCATTACTGTTCATTTCATATATATGGTTGCTTACGAAATTCTAACTCAAATAGTTCTCATAATTCAACTTTTTCTCAATCTCTTTCTCTCTTTCTCTCTCTCTCTCTCTGATACACACATAGGAAACAAGTTTTGAACAAAACAGATGTTCGTAAGAAATTATTTATAAGTTGTCAGACTGGGAGATAGAACAAAGTTAAGAGTCATTACCATAAATAATAAAATGGGGTAAGCACAAAATAAACAGCTTAACAAGAAGGGAAGTAAATGAAATTAACAAAATATTGTCTTCACCTAATGGCTAAAAGCCAAATCCTGTTTCGAACCCTATTTTCAGTCCAAAAATTGCTTCATTGTTCATTTAATTTCGCAGCGTTGTAAACATCCACTTACTATATAGTGCCTTTAAATCTTGCCTAAGTTCATAAATCTTCAGCTTATTCCCTAAAACATATTAAGTGAAAACCCTGGCAAAGCATTACAGTGTAGAAGATGAAGTATGGAATATATTTTGCACTATATAGCAGGCGCTGGTTATCTAAATCATCATCAGATGTCGTCACCTGTACCATGTACGAGACATCTGAATCTTGAGACTTTCTTGTCCACGGGGTTTTTCCCCATATGAGAAAAAACCCCGGTTGGAAGCCAAAATATGATATCAATGTTTGAGACTTTTTCTGTATCTATTATAAGTGTATTTCAAGTGTAAAAAATATTTTTTAACTTCATTCCCTGTTCCTAAACTTGATAGGAAGACAGCCTTACGTTATAGAAAATTAATTGTAAACCAAATATGATACATCCCAATTTAGATTCAAATCAGTTACTGCTAATAACTTAAATCTAGATGCTGGTAATCACCAATTTTTACATAAAACTTTTGATATAAAAATGATGATGACTTTTAAATGACTTTTTTCTATAAAACTTTTAAACTAAGTAGTTCATTTCAGTTATTAAAATATTTGCTTAAGCAACTTTTGGAAAAGAATGGGATTAATTGTTAAAAGCAGAGTAACACGCGCAGATAGAATATTGAAGAGGAAATATACTAAACAAAACACAATAAAAATAATAATGAGCCTGGTAAAGAATGCTAAAGATTTAAATTCTGTGAAATTCATTTGAAACTTAGTTGGAAGTTTTTATTTATGTTCATTCTTCTAGATTTAAATTGACAATTCATCTCATTTTTCAAAATTTTATCATTCAGAAAGTTCCACAAATTTGATACTTTTAATGTATAGTATTGCTAAAGCGTGAAACTGTAATTGCATTAATATAATATGGATAGTTTTATAAAGTTACCTTAGGAACAATAAATATGGCAGCTGTACTATTAAAGAAATAAAAATTATTATAATCCTGCAATAAAATAAAACATCACCTAAACGTTTCTATGTTCTGAATCACTGATATCAAGGATGATGAAGTGTGTTATTGAATTTTTTTTTAATTCAGTATCAATTCAAATGCCTATTTCAACATTTCTTTCACTATAACTCAAAATTAAAGAAATACACTGAAACAATCAACCATAAACAATAAGGGGTCGTTTCTAAATCATTTTTAAATTTTTAGAATACTATGCAATATGTATTTTTTCTTTAATAATAAATGTAGACATTTCTCTTTCAATGAATCTATATCTGTAATAATATGTGAAATAGTTTTCTCAAAAACTTTCTCATTAAAAATTAAGAAACCCAGGTCTTTGTAAGTCTTCTTATGAAAAACTATATTCTAAAACTACTCTCTAATTAAAGACTATTTTAAAAGTATTCACTTTGAGTCCCAAAGAATTGAAAGAAATTAAATTATTATTTATTTGGATTATTAAAATAATATAATAATTTCATGTTTATGCTTCGATTTTGTTTTTCAAATAAAAATGCAATATTTTAATGAATTATTTTTGAAGCAAGAGCGTTTATATATATATCCATCCTCAATAATAATATTGATAAAATATTTCATTTCCGCACTCCAAGACTGCATGTGTGGCATTTGAATTTCATGGCTCTTAGAGTTCCACACCCTCTACAAGTCAGAGAGGCTATACTATTTCCAGTCCGTCAGCGTTTCTTCTGTGGGCTCTGTCACTGCATATGGAGTTCTATAAATTTTGATAGTGGAACAGCAGCAAGATCCCGCCTACTATTATTGGGGATCCCGAAAAAAGAATGCCGATCATATTTTTACTCACATTGCGATTTAGAGCCTGTTTTTTTTTTTTTAAATTATTATTTAGTATCCGTTGCTCCCTTTGATTTGAATGAAACTTATTGACATCTATATTCGACACTTTGCTATTTTCTTATTTGTTCAAAGATTACCACGAGTGTCCTTTTTTTCGTTTGGTCAAGAATTAATTTTATACTCGATCAAAGTACTAAATATGTTATTCTGTCATCCATCTTTCAAAGTAACATCGGAGCTCCAAGTGGAAACATTCTGCTTTTTTGTATGCTGGTTTTCTGTGAAAGGCAAAAATATGAAGCAATTTCTCAGCAACTTATGTAGCAGCATTTCTTTGAGATGGTCAATATCTTGAACAACTGTTTCATGTTCCCTTGTAATGAGTTGTTCAATATCATTAAACAGCCTTCTAATCACTTATGATTCGAATTCATTTTACGTCCTATTAAAATATGGGTTGTCGTTGAAACAAATTGGATAACAAGAACATATTTTTTGGAATAAAAGTTTAGGATGTTTTTTTTGATAATATGGTAGATTGTTGAATGTGAGATTAGTACTAGTAGATAGCTGTTTATGAGTTTCGATTTTCAGACAAAATTTTCACAACTCGAATGAATGATGATGTTCCCTTTCCCAGAAAAGTCTTGTTTGATCTTTAGCTTTCTTCCAAGTAATTAAACCATTTTCATAAGATATTTCACGAAAAGTTCTCTCATTTCTTTGGTTAAAGCCACTTGATTATAAATTTGAGAAAATAATAGCAAAAATTCTTCATCACACTTATCGGATTTAGCGATAAGATCTTTTATTTCCATTACATGGGAGTCTATAGGTACATCTGTTCCCATATCTGTAGTCAATATAAGGAGATCTGCATTCTTTCCCTTGCTCAAGAACAATTTTATTACAAACAGTTTGAGGTTTAGAAATTAATCATCAATTTACTTAATTAGTTTCTTTTAGCAGTCACCCAACTAGAATACATTACAATGACATGAAAAGTTGAATTACATCCTAAAATTTACAAACATTATTTCAAAGTTATCTCTTCAAGAAAAAAAATTAAAAATTCAAGAAACTGAGTTATATATTCGTTATAGTATTAAAATAACATATAATTCTAGAATTATTATCTTTTTGAGTTGAGATAAAATTGTATTTACTATGAATGTGTTACTTTTATTCAAATGAAATTTATATCAAAAGAAATTACCATATTAAAATTATAATACAATATTATATATATATATATATATATATATATATATATATATATATATATATATATATATAAATATATATATATATATATATATATATATATATATATACATATATATATATATATATACATATATATATATATATACATATATAATTGGTTTTAAATAAAAGGAAAAGTAAAGCTGAGAAAAACAGTTTTAATTCATAGCTGTAATGAGTAGGCATAGTAGTAGCTTTAAATCAATCAAGACACCATCTTATCTCTGATAAGAGAGAGAGGCACAACAGCTATTAAAATAGATAATGTAAGAGGCTTAGCTTTGCTTCAAACACATACAGGAGAAGAGATATAAATAAATATTTACCTTCTGTCTTGAGTGAAATGCAATAACATAGGATCAAAAGTATTCATATCTAACAATTAAATCAATAATGCATAAGCTAATATAAACCAATAAACTCACTTAATAATAGTAAACAAAGTTCAAAACACGAGAAATTCATAAAAGTTTTATTTTTGTTACGACGTTATAATTTGAAAGTATTTTTAGTGTATATTCTGTAAGTAATATGAATAGTTAGACATTTTTTCATATCTATACTGATATTTTTTTTACTGTTTTCAGAGAAGAGAAATAAAGCAGTTTAGAGGGCATTTAAAGAATTTATGCAAGGTAGTGGAAGTTTATATAACTTTGATAACTTCCAGAACTTAGATATAAACCTACTCATCTAATAGCCACCCAAAAAAAGAAGAAGAAAAAACCCTTATACGTACAAAGACAAAAATTTATTCAAGTATCAGAAACAACTGAAAAAGGAGAATCGTCTACAGAGCAAGGAGAGAGATTTTCTAAATCTAGCAAGAGATTGCGTACCCCGTGAAGCTTTTGAGATAACTAAGAAATCAGCAGTTTACTTGAGATTGGCAACTTTTATACAATCTGTACAACGCAAAATGAGAGGAAAAATTCACTCGTTATCTCGATGACGAAACAACTTCTTATCTCAAAATGAAACGATCCGGGTTTAAAGGCTGAGTCCTTCCAGTTAGTATATACATACGATATGGGCACATGCCTATATCACTTGTTTCTGCTGTAATGATATAAAAACGTAAACTTACTGTGTCTGTCTCTTTAAAGTAAGAAATACCATAGAACTGGATTTACTTCTGCGAGCAGAACAAAACATTATAATTTAGAATGCAAAAAATTTCAAAAATTATTTGCATTTTGTTTTACACTCAATTTTTTGTGGTACATCTTAGAAATCTTTTCTATCAACGGCTATTAACAAAACTGTGTTTTATTTCACGCAGAAAATTAAGCTGAATCCCGATTAAGTAGAAATAATACTATATGTTTCCGTGAAGTAAGCTCTATTAAGTAAAATGAATGATATAAAAAAAAGTTTTTTTTCTTCAAGTGAATTTTATTTTTGCATGAAAGATCACTTTCGGAAATATTTTTATGTTCAGAAATTTTGGGGTTTGGGTATGCAGATTATCTATATCTTCCTCAAATGTAGCCCCAGTAGACTATTTGTTATGGTCGCAAGCTTGCTATCGGCGTTGTTTTTTTCTACTCGTTAGTTCGAGTCCTGAGGGCCCTGAAGAAACGCCGTGTAACGGGGTTGATGCACGGTAAATCTATTGAGGTTCCTAGTCCTCCAGAGGCTTGGTGTCAAAGTTTGGGGAGAGATGCCCGCTTAGATGTCGTCCTCGTTACTTGAACGAGGTACTAAATTAGAGGTACGTCGCAAACAGCCGTTGTTTTGTTTTCAAGTGTGACGGTAATAAACAATAAATCAATCCACAATAAAGTTCTCGCAAGTGATGACAGTCATATCTCCGCAGAGTTTTATGCCTTCATTGCTCTCAAAGGACTAATCTCCAAGGTCATCATTCATATGTGTGAAAAAATGAAAGTTGGACAGAGTTAGGTCTGGAGTACTGGAGAGATAATTTAACTAATTCCAAACGAATTTCTTAATTTTGTGAATATCTGCAAGAATTTTTGGAGGTCAATATTAATCCAACTTATATTTCTTAAGCGGTAATGAATACCTATTTCACCAACCGCTTTAGCAAATCGTCACTGAAAAGAGAAGGTCGCCCACTCCGTGAACCCTTAGGCACATTTCTTCATTCTTTATTGAATTTTCAAAATCACTTTACCAGTACATTATCGCTTCTTACACTTGCATCATAAATCTCTGTAATTTAATAATGAATCCTTGCAGGTTTCATGTACCTTACATTCAAGAAGCAAGAAAAAGAACCGAATTACCGACTGAATCTCACACTCAGTGGGTCCTCCAATTAGCTTAAACATTTTAATTGATCACAAATAATTTAAAGCACAGTGGCATAGGGGGAAATTCAAGACACAAAAACGCCAGTGGGCATGTTCGGACCGCTATCAGTACTGCTGCTGTTACGGAAGAATAAAATGAACTCACTTTTCAGACACACACATACATGCCTCACACAATTACTAATTTGTTAGGATTAGGTTTGTTCACACAATTACTAATTAAGGAATAAAATCGTTTTAAAACATTCTAAACTTTAATGCATTTTTTAAATGTTTAAGATACGTTTATAAAGATTCATTTCGATATAGTATTATGTCCGTAGTAGACTAGCGGTCATGATACGAACTTGCAAACCGTCGTTTTTTTCATCGAGTACTGAATTCCATCTCTGATTCTATTGAAGACTCACCGTGTAACAGGTTTGATGTACATTAAATCTGGTCGAGATCCCATGTCCTCACAATGGCGTGGTGGGAAAGTTAGGATAGGGAGGTACTGCTCAGGTGTCGTCCTCGTCACTTGACTGAGGTTCAAAATTATGAGATTCCGTCTCCAAAAGCCCTCAGCTGTGAAGATAATTAACAATCACAATCGATGCAGCATCACGAAATATAAAAAGTGTGTTCTCTAAGTACTTCAAATAAATTCTATGAAAAAAAAAAGAGTGCAATTTGGGCATTTAAAAATAACTTCTTAAACCAAGACCAAAATTCTTCATTCACAAGAAAGAAAGATTTCTAAACATTTTTAAGAAATTAATCACTTGAAATTGTCATATATTTATAATTACGCATTAAATTAGCAAATATATATATAGAACATTCACACCATTTCCATTGTGCGCATTGTTCTTGAAAAACGTTTCTTTATTCAAATAAACCACTGAATAACAAACATTATTACATCTGGCGTTTCTGAATAAAAGAGCAGAGAACAATAGTTTGAAGTTATATTAATGAGCTATTCGGATGAAAGGATGAAGTACTTGAGTTTATTCCTGGTCATTCTTCACATCTCCATGGATTTCTCTTTAGTTGCAATATCTGAAAGTAAGTCAAAGCTAATGTGGTGGATATGTTTTAGATATATTCAATATTTTTTACTCAAAAAATGGTTAAATCTTGTCGAAGTAAGTATTTGTAGACCTTTATTAAATTTTTAAACCCATTATATCTGTTAAATCTTATTTCCTTATTTTTAATAAAATTAAATGCAGCTATTATGTCTATTTAAAAGTAGAAATTTCTATTTTGGAATGCATGCATATTTTATTCTATTATATTCCTAATGAGCTTGGTGATTGGAAATTAATTAATTATTGATATGAATTCGTTTAACAATTCTTTGAAGTTGAAATTTAAGACTTTAAGTAACTGAATTTTGCAGTAAAAATTATTGGACTCATCTTACAATCTGTAATCTTGTTTTCTTAATTTAGGAATTCTAACCTTCCACATTTTTTAATTAAGATTAAATGAATTAAAATAAATTTAACGCTAGAAATTAAGCGTTAGAAAATTTTAAAAGTTAAATTGTGAGGAATGATTTATTTTTTTGAATATTAGGAAACAATTCTCATGGTAAATTCTTAACAAACACACAATTATCTTAAAGTATTTGAAATTATTCACGAATTCTTCCAAATACACTATAATTTTAATCTACTTTTAATATCTATCAAACTTAATGAAATACGGTTATCTTTTGCAATATATAAAGCTATATTTTTGTATTTAAAAGATATATATTAAAACTGTTCCAAATTGGGAATCTCTCTTTATTTTCATATACATGCACTCTTGTTATTTGTGCCATTAATATAAATAATAAATTTTCTGATACGATATTTAATTTTAACAAACATTAGTCAAATAACTAAAAATAGGAATTTTCTGGTGCATTTTAAAAATTCTTTTACGAGTACATAATTGTTATATCTTGTTTTTTTATTTTTTTAAATGCTTCTTTGACAGAAAGGAAAGATTAATCAGAAAAACTTTGTCAAATCCTAATGCTAAACATAGGGAAATCTTACAGATTTTTGAAAATTCTTAAGCGGATACCACACTTTACAAAAGAGTAAAGCTATCTCAAACTCAAACACTTATTTTAGAACTTATTCCAAATACTTTACACCATTTTAATTACTTTTATACGAGAATGGTTGAAAAATCAATTGTATTTGAAGAATGTTGGCATCATTTAAATAAATTTTTGCCACTGGAAACTGCCATTTGTTAAACGGAGCCGAAACAAATTTTACATTGATTCATATTATTCGTTTTGATTTGGCAGTGACTTGCTGCCAAACCAAAATTTGATTTGGTAGAATTATTGAGGTCGGGGGTATCTGGATTCACCATTATGTGCCTAAGGAAGAAGCAAAAATCAAAACGTTTAGTTGCTTCCTATGAATGTTTTCCGAAAACGGTGAAGATGGTTTCATCAGCCGGAAAAGTTATGACGAAGAATTTTTGAGGTGCGAAAGGCGTCATGATCACGAATACCAGTAAGCGAGACTTAGACAGCTGTCTAGGAGTCATGATGCCTAATAAAAACAAACCATTTTCCATGCTATGAACACCATCTCTTTGAGTTTCTAAGGTCTTATCCAAGGACCTTCGTATTGGAATGATAATTCTTAGTAAAAAGTTACATTTTAAAATAAAGAATGTAGTAATGTATTGTTGTGATCAATGGGATTATTAAGTAAAGTCGACAATGAAGTGTAAGCACAGTAATAAGTAATCAATCTTGAACAGACAATCGACATAGAGTTATATAGAAGACTGATAATTTGTAAAAATAATTAGAAAATGCCTATAAAGTTAAGAACTTATAATCATAAATGAGGTAGTAAGTATATATTTACAAATATATATTGAATTAGTATCACAAAACTGTTTT
>BMAW01105244.1:0-21392 GCA_019974015.1 Nephila pilipes
TGTTTAATTAAAAGGCGCATTACTCATTATATTATTGAAAAATGTTTTTAAATTCCTACTATTAGCTCACACACTCTCTCTCTATATATAACTATCTTGTTCAAATTTTCAATCGTTAATAAAATAATTTTTATTCATCCATTCATGTTCAAATACGTTTTTTAAACTGGTAGTGGATGACACTTGATGTTAGTACAGTGTTTTCAAATAATAGTTCATTTAATTAAATTTAATTTGTAAAAATGTAGTTTAGCCCACCTGCTTGGCGCGTTTTGAAAAATTGCCAAACTTGGCGATTTTTTTGGATCAACATTAAATCCGCGAAGAATACCAGGGTAGCCACATTTGACAAAATAAAGCCAAATGATTCCTGTCACCAAGGGTGGTTGGTCTAACCTGCATTCCAACCATTTAATTTACCGGATGAATTAAGAAACAAGCCAATGCTTCTACTATGTCATTTGTCTTGCAAAGGTAAAATCTGGTAGAGAGTAGGAGTAGAATCTTCATGCCTTCGGATCGAATCGCGTCAAAACATAATTTTTTTTTATTTGATTTTCAGATAAATAATTTTGGAATATGGGAGAAATTAAATAATTCATATGAGAGAAAAAAAAATTTCTCTTATATATGATATTTAGCACGATATAATTAAGGAATAAATACCGTCCGTGACGAAACGTGTAGATGGCTGGAAAAAAAATTTCTTTTCCCATTTAATATTGTGATTCTGTCATATGTTTATACATATTTATATTAATTGTAATTATTTAATGGAAAATAACTAAAAATAATTTTTTTCTTTGTTGACCTAAGTAAGAATTGACTTTAAAAATTGTTTTTATATTATTTGTTTATTTATGGAACCGAATTTAATGAATTTAAGTTCTCTAAATGAATTTGATTAACTTCTCTTTATTTTGTCATTCGTTGTTATTCTGTTTTCTGATTGCCGTTAAAGTTACTATACTATGAATGCAGCACACACACACACACACAAAAACTCAAATTATAATAAGGGATACAACATGCTGTACTAAGTAAACCATTAACTTTCCAATGCATTAGAACTGCACAGGTACCAGTAACGATACTTTCAGACTATTTAGAAAGGAAAATATTGTTGGTCGAGTTCTAACGATTGTCATGTAAATGTGGAATCGATAGATCCAAAAAGATCGCACAGAGCGCCATGCAGGACCATGACGGTAACATATACATTGTTCGCGATCCCTTCAGATCGTCACGTCCTACATCATGTTGTAGGAAGATAACTAACTGCAAACAGAATGCGAGGATATCTGCACCCCCATTGATTGCCAACAAAATGACTACTGTGAGGCTACCCTTAACGCTTCAGCAGAGACCACGTGGCGTTACGTCGTACTTTCAGACAAATCCTGATTATACGATCCTGACATCCTGATATATCATCACAGTGGGTTATCCTATCATGGTGACATTGAGAAAAACGAACATTTCCACCTTGCATTCTTCATCTTCAGGTTGGCACAGTTCCAGCAATGATGGTGCGTGGTGCGATTCTGATCACCTCTTGTTCACAAATCTGGTACGCTGAACAACCTCAGCAACATTTCCGATGTGTTAAGGTCTATGCAGTGCCCTATATTCCACGACACTACTTTTCAATAAGATAATGCATAACTAAATATTCTAAGTTCTGTCCTGACCGTCTTGGATGCTGAAAGATTTCTGCTGTTGTCCCGATCAGCACCTTCTCCATATCTACCAAGTACTGAGAACATCTATGAATGACCAGAAACACAGGACCAGTGGTCAAGTGTCGTTGACAAACTGACCACTTGCCAGTCACGACAATTGATGAACACCAGCAATGAGTTGAAGCTTCATGGACTTAGGTACTAGTATATGTCACCTAAGCTCAGTTCGAGCTCATGTCAAGCTGGATTAGAACTGTTATTACTTCCAGAAGTAGCGGGTCTAGGATTTGAATTCTAAATGCTGTGCATCACAAATAACTTGTACATTTAGTCATGTCTTCCTTCCATTATACTCTTATATGTATAGTAAAAGATTCTGCTTTTTTCTGGTGTGGTATTAGTACTAACAAGCCATATAAATTATCTTATTAATTTTTTTAAAGTTTAACTGATTTAAGATAATCGTCACTGTATTAATATCAATTGAATGATTGCTTAACATGATCGTTTGAAGTCAATGCATTTCTTATGCCATACATTAACGTTCATGTAAAATAATATGAGTGAATCCATTGATGTCTGCTGGAGAATAAAAATGATCATAATAGTCACATATTTTTTTGGCCGTTGTGTTTTTATTCCATCGATAATTTTAGCAAACCGGAAAAATATCACCGAATAATAGGATATTCAGCCAAAAATAGAAAGTGTTGCTAAATTGTGCCATATTCCTCCAAAAAAGAAATTTATAAAAGAAAACACATTTTTTCATATTTTGCTATTTGTCATAACGAACTTACAGTTTATTTTGCTCTTAATGGCATGGCTTTATGCAATTACGTTCAGAATGAATTGAAACAAGAGGTCAATTAGTTGTGATTAACAGCTATTGTTCTTTTGTGAAGAACTATGTGTATTTAATTATTAGAGTTTCTTATACAACCGTCGACTACTCTTTTCGAAGCATTTTAGGAATACTGAAGCATCTATCATTTATTCGGAGTCTTGGAAAACTTATAAAACTGAAGAATTAAAATATGACAAATTCAAATGTGTCTAAATAAACCTCCGTTATCGCTTTGTGAATCCAAAGGCTAGTGAGCACACACAAATAAGTTGAAATACCGCGAGATCGGCCAAATGGTGTTATAAATAGAGTCGTAGTGCCACTCGACACCTCTTAAAATTCATATTGGTGACCCTGTTGGGGGTTGGATTCATAATGCAGGGAACTCTTTTGTTGTTATTTTGAGTAGAATAAGGGTTTCAGGTAACTAAAATTGTTGGTGTGAGGTCCTTCGGAAAAAAATTAATAGTGAACGTAACTCCAAGTTTAATGGTGAACGAGATTTTAAATAAGTAATATTTTTTATTGCACTGCTTGCGAAATTTAAAATTATGTATAAGACAAAGCTACACATTTCTTCTTACAATCTAATCTACTCTATGAGCATGAAGTTACATAAACATAAAGTTTTCTTGAACTAATGAGATCATCTTTCATCTTATTTATACACTTGAATTGAGTGAAACAAGTTAGAAGTAATCGTCAAAATATTATGACGGTTTTTTTTACACATTCAGATAAAAACTTGTAAACTTGTTTCATATTCCATGATTTTTCCACTTAGAAGATTAAACATATTTTTATAAATGAAAACTGTTGTATTTTCAAACCCATTTTATTTCAAATCTATAAACAAAGAAATTATTCGAGACTGTAATTGATATGATAAAATGTAAACTGAAAAAAACTGTAATCGATATGATAAAAATATATGTAATAATGACAGAAATATTAAAATTTAGAAAATGTAATAAGATATAGACTTTTGGAACTAACTCTTAAATTAAAGAATCCTATTTACAATAACTATACCTTAATGAATAAAGAAAATAATTCCAATATTTAAAATAGTTTTACTGTAATTTAAAATGAATTTCAAATGTAAGTTGCACAAAAATTAAATATTATAACTTTTGGAAAGTTACAGGCATTTATCGTGCATTCCTCTTTGGTTTTTTGTTTTGTTTGTTAATTTGTTTGCTTTGTTTTCGTTTGTTTGATGTTTTACGTTTTTTTTTGAGCTGCATACTATTAAAATTCCTCCATACATATTTTTTATATTTCCATTATCCATTACAAATTCTGTAATTTTTAGCGTACAATAATCATATTTCCATCACTGAATGAAAATGTTATGATACATTTTTGCATCTCTGATAAATAAGCAAATTGTTTCCATATTCAAAAAAATGTTTTAATTAGAAAACATTCTGATTATGGAAAAGCTTAGTGTCGAATAAAATACTTGATTGAAGATATTTTCTAAATTTTTAAGTTTATCAAGAAATTAAATATGCATAAATATAATGACATACATTTCTTAAATTTTAGTAATAAAATATCAAAAGAAGTCTTTCATGAGAAACCAGTAAAATTTAATAGGTATTGCTATATTAAAAACAAATATTATCGAAATTTACTTTTATTATTGCGGAAAAGAAAATCAGAAAAATGGTTTTTGTCAAAAGAGGAATTAAAGAAGCAAAATTATTTTTCGAAATGTTCCACAAATGTAACATTTGAGAACATGAATAAAATAACTTAAGGTTAATACCTTTAAATGATTGTGGGTCAAAAACACGGATAGAAAAATTGAATATTATTATTAAAGAAAAAAATACTTTTCATGAAAATGGAACAAAAGTTAAACAAAAACTATTTCGAAACAGCTATAATATCTTGTTTTTCATCTTTTTGAAGATAATTAAAATCCTTAAGCTATCTTTAGATATTATGTTGTATATCTAAAATTACATGTATAACATATGAGTATACATATAGAAAAAGGAAATATTTTGTAATTTTAGTGATAAATTATGATTTTCAAAGACTCATTAACTTTTCAAAGGTTTTAGTAAAAAATTAAGATTCACTAACTACGAGTGTGATTCAGAAACCAATCATGTTTAAAAAGGAGAAATGGAAACGGAGCAACTCTCTGTAATACTGTCTATTGATCATTTTTTTTCTTCTTCTAAGAAATCCGTAAGTATGAGACCCTTCGCACCCCAAGCAATCATCACCGTAATTTTTCTGGTAAATAATACCGTTTATCTCTTATTTGGATTCAATCTAAGTAATGAATGAGTATAATGAAGAATCCAGGTCTTGTGGCGACACAATTCATTTCTTGGCCTCAATCAAACCTAACCTACGAATCAGTGTCAAATTTCTTTTGATGTCGTTTAACAGATGTCAGGCTGCACTGGTAACATCAACGTGAACAACCACATTAATGTGTAGGAAGCGATAATTTGGATAGAAGTACAACAGAGGAAACTAATTTCCAGTCTCTAGGATTGTCGTCAAAAATTTTTGGGGTTTTCACCATTGACGGTGACAACTAAATGCGGTAGCAATCATAACTAAGCAATGCATAAGCGTTTAATTTTTTTTTCTTTCCGTTTTGCAGGTGGCATCACACAATGGTAACACCAGTTTGCCTTGGCAACAGCATCCATTTTCAAAAACAGGTACTTTTATAACCTCTTAACAGTTTCTTTTTCAACCATATTTTGTCCAAAAATAAGTATAATTTCTATAAATGATTTTGTATTTTAAAAAAAGTAAGCATTCTTTACAATGTATGTCAGAAAGGATTATATATATATATATATATATTAAATACTCACATTTTTGTTTCCTTTTAAAACTCCGTTTTTGTTTGATAAATTTTAAAACAAAGAAGTACGCCAAGCCCTTCATCATAATCAGGACAAAAAAAAAACCATTTTTACTTTCTCGCCCGTTTTTGGTTATTGTTTCTTTTTGAGCCACACGTAAAACACTGCCTTGACAGTTTTAGTTTCTTTCGATACACAAAAGTAAAATCTAATATTCACTTTTTTTTTATTTTAGTTTCAAGTTGAGAAGAAATAGTATTTGCAACACGAGATACACTGAGCAACTGCAAACAAAATTCAGCATTTTACCAAGAACAAGAAAAGCAATAGGACCTGATATTAAAACCATTACAGATTTTCCAATCCAATTTTTAAAGAGCTATTAGAGGTATCTATTCGAAAACCTGAAAAGAAAAAATCAGGGGAATCAATAAAAAAAAGCAGCCCGAATTGTAGCAAATCAGGGAACGTACTGTCGTGGAACATGAAAGATGTTTAATTGTTAAGGAGACAGTATACTTTCCAAACGCACTTTTATTCAAAGTATGTTATTTTTATTTTTGATCTCATATTAAGTTTTAATCTTATAGCTTTAAGAATCTGTTTGAATTTTGTTTCTACCGTATTTAGAATCTGAGTTACAGCTATTCTAATATATGTTACTTGATCATAAATTTCTATGGATCGAAAGGCTCAAAAAAAAGCGAGTTTTTTTTTTTTTTTAAATATTTTTTATTAATTCAAAACACGATAATTCAAGACGCATCAATTAACCTAAAATTTATAGATATATATATCAGCATTCAAAACAGGAACTACCATAGTTTCCTCATATAGGCTATATTATCATACCGGTAGTCAATTGCCTAGTCATATATTTAATTTCCTTTGAGTTAACACGCATTGAGGAAAGTCTTAATTTTTGGTTGTATTTATAAAAAATATCCTTTTTACAGTGAAATTATACTCTCTATTCTTTACAGTAAAATTATACTCTCTATTTTTTACAGTAAAATTATATGCTCTATTTTTTTAAAGTAAAATTATACACTCTATAACATAAAACGGTGCTTCAAGTAGACAAAAATTGGCGGATAGCAAAGTATGTACAGAAAAGAAAATGATTAAAATTTCAGAAAAACAGAACGATTTATTTCAGAGTCATGTAATTACAATGTAACAAGCTCAATAAGGTATTGACCCAATTCTAGCCTGGATGCAAGCTACCACACGACATGGCACAGAGTAATAAAGCTCCCTGATGGTCTCCTGTGGTATTTCTTGCCAAATTTGCTCCTATTAACAGGCTAGGTCATCATCATTCCCTGGAAGATGCAGTCGCCTTCCCATCCTATCCCAGACATGCTCGATTGGAGAGAAATCTGGCTGGCCAAGGAAATTTTTGCAAGTTGTAAGACAGTTCACAGAAACACGTGCAGTGTGTGGTGTGGCATTATCTTGCTGAAAAATAAGGCCACGGAACTGCAAAAGGTACGTTAGCATAACAGGTCTCAGAATGTCGTCGACGTACTGCTGTGCTGTAAGTGTGCCCCTAATGACATCCAAACGGGCCCTGCTATCAAGGGAAATGGCACTCCAGACCATAACTCCTGGTTGAGGGCCTGCGTGGCGTGCAATAGTGAAAGCAGGATCGGCACGCTGGCCTGGGCGTCTCCAGAACACATCTTCGATGATCGTCATTACACAGTAGGAAGCTCGATTCATCACTAAACACTATACTTCCCCTGTCAGCATCATTCTGATCTGATCGAGCCAAATACCACTCTAATCTGACTCGACAGTGTGCAGGCGGGAGTGGCAGGTGGCGTAGCGGTTGGTACGAGTGTAATTTTTGCTCTATGAGCCGTCTGTGAATGGTCTGGTGGACTCTCATTTGCGGGTCACACGTCTGATGGTTGATAACGATGAATCAGGCGCTGTGACATCTGATCTCACAATCACTCTGTCCTCCCGATCTGCTGTGGCCCTAGGTCCACCGCTACCATCATGATGCTGAAATTTTCCAATGTCCACCCATTCTTGCCAGCATATTCTAATCACCGCATCTCTTCGACTCATATGACGAGCAATTCCCCGATTTGCCCAACTTTTCTGTTTCAATCCGATATTGCGACCTCTTTCATACTGTGAACGTTGCTTGAAATGAGCTCGAATCCTACGGCGAGACATTTTTCCTGTCGTTGAAAGGTATCCAATGCAACGGAAAATTCCACCATGAGATTGAGAATCACCTCTTATATACACACCTGTTGAGTGCGCAGTTCCGATGCGCTGCAGCTCCCTTTATTCATTCATTGGACGCCAAATGTTAATCATTTGCATAGTCTGTCCAAATGTCTTTTCATACGAAATTTCATTACAATTGGGCAACTCTATCTTGGTGCGGTTTTTTTGTTGTTGTTATAAAGTGTATAACAACAAAACATTTTCTTGGATGCTTTTTAATCTTTTAAGTTCCATAAAAGCATAAAATATGCATTTATAGGGGAATTTTAGGTGTATTCAAAAAGTTTTCTTCGAAAGTGTCCTCTTATCTTAAGTGGTTAAACACCTCTTATACAGTATACTACGAAATTGAGCCTACCAACATATTATTATTTAACTAAAATTTCATTTTTGCGAAACGTAATGAATGCTTGATCTTGCAATGAATGTTAATATGTTAAAATGGTAGATAATTTGAAACATTTTAACATATTCCTATTTCATTTTTCTTTGTTTTTATTTTTTATTATATTAAAGGCGAATTTTCACGCATGAAAATTTTAAGAGATTTTCGATTCCCAAAGAATGTTCGTCGCAAAATGCTCTTGATTTGTTGAATTGTATTTCCTACCTACTCAAACACAAGGTATACATTTATTTGTAGATACAAACATGAACCAAATGCAAATAGGTCTCATAGGATGAATAGTTTTCTGTTGAACCTCTACTTAACAAGTAAGGAAAGGGAGTTAATTTGTGTGATAAAGAACAAATTTCTATTTTTCGTTGAAAAGATCTTCATTTTCAGATCTAGTGCAAAAAGAGTACGTTTCAAGTAAATTAATCCACATTCCCGAAGGGCACTCTACAGAAGGAAATCTGTTTACGGAACATAATCTACATGGAAGTGATGAATGAAGAAATATACTTTCTTCGGGCAAAATATCTTAATTGCATACTTGTTCATGCCCTTGAGGAAAAGAAGCATCAAATCTGTAGAATGTGCTTAAATTTATTTTATCTACAAATATTTCTTTCACAATTACTGCAAAAATAAGACGTTCCATCCAAATTAATCCTCATTCCCGAAGGGCACACTAAAAAGGAATGTCGTAAAGTTTTATTACTACCACAGCTTTCAGGATAAAATTTATTCTGCATAATAATTGGTCCTTATTTACACAATATTGTAAATTACAGCTTTTAATAATGATTAGAGAAAGACGTAGAATGAAGTACCCTGATATATATAGAAGATAGAATTCATTCTGATGTGTTCTACAATGACGGCTTTCAAATTGTGAAAAAAACACCGACAGAAATGTTTAACTTATTATGGTGATAAGGTAGGGAACTAGGGGAGAGAGGAATGACTAAAAAACTGTCTTGATAATAACTGTTAGAATTGCATTTACGTATTATTAATAAAAAATTTATGATATTCCTGATAATAATCAAATCGTTACGTTGTTGCGGGTTATTTCAATCTTTGTCTTCCTAAAACCAAGCGAATCAGTATAAATTGCTATAATTTATAACAGAATATATATATATATATATATATAAAGATCAATTGATAAGCAGCATAAATCTATATAAATATATTGGTTATTTTTTCGTGTAATAATTAAAACTTTGCTGTACTTCATCGTACATATAGAGATCGAATTCCAAAACGTAATATTCGGTAAGCAGCAATGATGAACAAAACAACAACAAAAAAAAAAAGAAAATATATGATCTCTCAAGCAAAACATTTTATTTGAAAGCTAATTCATAATTTTACGAACACTTAAATTATGCGTAGGTGTACGAGAATAAAAATCATTCCAACACGGAGGATAATGGCAAATGGCGCTTTATTCTCAAAAATTCAAGATGACACACATATAACAAAACTTGAACAGTAACAGAAGCACAGAACTTATTCATATTAGAGACACAGACACAAGAACAAACACAGCTGTTGTAATAACCGTTACAGTTGTATCAGCCACCTCCATCTCACCAGCTTACTAGTTCTCGCTTCGATCAAATCTTCGCAATAATACTCTACACTTCTAAAGAAAACTCCTAAATTTTTCTGAAGACTACAGACCACCTCCGCAAATTCACTTGGCATATCTATTTTCAAGTACCAATGGCATTCGATCGATTTCCAGATCGATCTCCAAAGCAGACTCCTATGACAGTCTCTTTCAGGCTTTTGGCAATTTTATACATAGTCCGTCCTTATGTGACGTCTCACTGAAAATTCATGGAAAAGTCCGTAACTTTCATCCCAGTCGATATTTTGCCTCGGTTCCAGCACTTTCTAAAGCTTTCAATTGCAGCCAAAAGTCTATAAGTTTCACACCAAGTCAAGAAAATGGTTACCAAGGGAAAGGGGTCGTTGCTTAGCTTTCCCTGGCTGATTAATTACATCTCTGTAAATGAAGTATCATCTCGTGTTCATAACAGTATTCTGGAAGGAAACAGTAACAGATTCCAAACCATAAATATGAATGTATTTCATTGATATTAAATGAATAACATATTCATTTCGCTAGGTTCCACATTTTTTTAAAGAAATCATTTGGTAATTCATCATTGCTCTCCATTTAAGAGTGTGTGATCTATTTAACTATTTAGAATACTTATATTTTAAAATATCAGAGAGATATACGACTGACAGATTGAGATTGCTGTGTTCTGTGATTCATTCTTGAAAATCAATAAGGTTTTCCGCAATATAACTGGCAATTTGTTGATTCCTCATTGCATAAGATTGTAAAATATATTGATTGATTCGTCCATAAGTGACAAAAATCTTTAAATAAAGGTTAGGAATTATCGTGCTATTCTACCAGGAAGACCAAAATTAAAAACAGAGTTTGCCGAAATGAGTTAAAATAATGACGAATTTTTATTCAATGCCATTTAATAATCAAAATTTTCGATTTACGTTATAAGTATTTTTTTTTAAAAAAAAACGAACGAAGCAGATAAGTTTTTACCATGTCAAGCATTGAAAAGAAAGACATTCCTTATTAGTCACCTGTTATATTAAATAAATGCCAAACAAACAAACAAAAAAATATAACGAATTGAACAAAAATATAGATAATGAGAAGATCTACATATTTAAAATTTAAATATCCAAATCTACATTTTTAATAGCAAAGTAACGAAAGAAATAACTGATCACATGTGCACAACTGATGAATTTTATGCTTAGATATAGTGCTATTCCATATCCATTATAATTTGGGGTAACCTGTCGTTAAACGGTATTTGATGCCGATATGCTAAACACTATTTATATACCTGAGCAAATAAATTGGGACAAAGTAAAAAAAAAATCGCTTTTTTTTAGAAAAAATATTATTTTATTACTCTATACATTTACAATATATTTTTAAGTAAGACGTTTGTTCTCCGTTAGCAGAAATGACCTCTTGCAAACGTTTCGGCATTGATTCTGCTAAAGTAGTACACACGCTCTTCAGTTCATCATCATGAAACCACCTTGAATTGCGTTGTTTATTATGCGTTCTTTTTTTATACAACCCATCTTACCTAAGTGCATCTTCATAATATTCCAGAAGCTCTCAATAAGATTCAGGTCTGGTGAATTTCTAGGCCATCCAAGCACTTTAATTTGATTTTTCAGCATAAAAGTCTTTTCGTTTTTAATTGCGACAAGGAGCCAAGTCATGTGGAAATTTTCTGTTAAAGACTTTCCTGAATGAAACAATCTTATGCCGTAATATTTCGATGTATTTAGTCAAATTCAGCATGCCTTGAAGAGGAACTAAGCTTCCAGTGTCATTTGATATGAAAAAATCCCAAAGCATCTGCTTCAGCGAATGTTTTACTGTCTGTTGGACAGGGTCATGTCTCGAATTCTCGAAATCTCTTCGTCACGCAAAATCTGAAATGTATCCCTGCACAAACAAATGAGTTTCATTACTGAAAACTACTTTCTTCAAGTCAGTCGTCATCAGTCCATGATTTGTACTTTTTTACCCATGCTAAACGTTCTTGCTTCATGTTAGGAATTAAAAATTTCTTTATCGTAAGTATCCTTGCCTTACGTCCAGCATCCAGAAGCTTATGCTGTACATTTCAGCTACTCATATCAATTTAGATGCCAATAAATTCCTTCAAAGTTCTGATCTTGCATTTTTTTGGATTAATTTTGCAATTTTTTATTAGAATATTTCAGTTTTGGCTGTAGTTTTCCGCTTGCACCTACATCTCCCTTTTTTTTGGAGAGTTTGAACCACATTCTTTGAATGAAGTTAGGATTCTTGAAACACTTGATTTGCCTACACAAACTGCAGAAGCTATTTTTCTAGCTGTTATAGAAGTTTGAAATTTAAGATCTATAATTTTAGCACTCTCCCTTGAAGTTATATCAAATTTTGAACACTGAAAGAAAGAAAGAGCAAACACTAACAACTAACTGCCTCAAACAAAGGCTCACGACTGAAGAATAGATAAATACTTCTACACTAAAACCAGTTAGGTCGATCAGTCATACCCACTCTATGCGAATAAAATTGGTTTGAAGAGATTTCAGATATATCTACCAAAAAATGGCTTATCCCAATCAATTTGTACAGAATAGTACCACTTAATTTAATTTTAGTGTTTTTTATGATGCACCTATTCCAAAATTTTATTATACAATTGCAAGTATTTTTTCTTGTGTTGTAATATTTAAGTATTGACTTACTGATATTTCCCCCCACAGCCAACCCTGTATTTATTATTTAATTTTAAGTAAGTAAGTTTTAAGAAAATTAGAATAATAGGCAGAAACAGAATCTAATTTCCGCCTCGGAGAATGACATGTCAATTTTACCACTGCTTAGTCAGAGAAACCACCAAAAAAGCATAAAAATTGCTTTTACTTCTAAATATGTTGAGATAAATCGAATTGATTAAAATGCGTTCACCAGATAGATATCTCAGTTTCCTAATGGCTTATAACATATTGCCATTTGTCAACAGAAAGAAGAAAACACTATGAGAAACCTACATATTTTCAGTCTGTCACACAGCCGGTAGCGTAATAATGGACTTTAAATGTGTTTGGCTGTTACATTGCTGCGTAAGAAAAAAAAGTTGCAAAAATGTGCGATCGACTGTCAGATGCCTGCGCAAGCCAATGGGTTTAATTTTCCAGAAATCATCATCATACAATAATTGAATAAAAAACATATTTACGATGCTCATACAAGACACTCAAATGTAAACTTTTCTATTAATTCTTGCTTTGATACTTTGTTGTATGTCTTCAAACAGTATACAAGTAAGAAAATTATGTTTTATTTGTTTTCTGCTGAATGAAACTTAAAATTGTTAAGATTTGCTTCATTATTTGAAATCACTTCATTATTTACAAAGTCACGAGACAACTGCTTATCGTTCAGAATATTGGTTCAGATATGGCTAATTCAGACAAATTTGCATTGTTACGAGAGAATATAGTTTTTTGGTTTTGTAGGCGTTAACTAAAAAAAGTCAACTAAAAAAATACTTTTACCATTTGCGTAAAAATGAGTCATTCAAAGGAACTACTAGTTTTCCAGATAAATGATATATATGTAATAAAATTCTTTATTCTTTAGCAAGTTTAAATGGAAACTTTATCTTAGCATTGCTAATATGTCAAGGAAATTTTCACTATCAAAATAAACAGGACCTAATACAAATAGCTACAAAGATGTTGCTACTCGGCCAAGAGAAAAACCAATACATTAGAATCTTAAAAGTAACAGTATTAAGTATCAATATTCTAACTTAATAATAGTTAAGTTAAAATATTGATATTTAAATCATTTTAAGTTGAAACAGGAGGCTTTACTTTTTACTTTATAATTATTTAGGAATGGCATTGAAAATACACTTTCATGTCCCAATTTCAATGTGATAGATGTACTAATGCATTGGCTCCCTTATTTCATCGGTATTTTATTGAATTTCAAAACTGTAGAAATTATTTGACCTATTTTATGAAATTTTATAATCCCGCAATCAATAGCATTACATTTCGCATTCCCATTAATTATAAAAAGAAAAAATACATAGTAAAATTTAAATAAATAAGATTTGTTCATTACAAGCCATTCTTATGCAATTTGTAATTTCTTATTAGTAATTTGACTTTTTCTCTTTGTATCTGAAGGAAAGCATTCTTATATTCAATGGTTTCAATATCTTAAGAAGTTGAAAAGAAATGTTACACAAAATTTATTCCGTAGATATATACTTAAAATTGAAAAATTTCATGTTTCGTTTCGTATTAAAAGTAAAGAAGTTTAAAAAGAGAAGTAAAATTCTTTTTAAATATAATTCATTTCTGTCGTTCGAGCAATAGTTTACAATCACGTAAATCATTGTCATAGAACCTTCACCCTTCTCCACTTTTACGAATATATCATTTATCGAACTAAATTGATGACTCACGAAAGCCGCGCTACATCGTCAAGTAAGCTCTGTTACAATTTTTAGAACAAGAAAAAGAAAATTTTTTTCCTTTCCATCTTCATAACTTTCGATATAAATTTGATACCTGGGCAGACAAAATTTTTCGTACAAAAAAAGGTTTCCTTTTTCTCTATGATCCTCTAGATGGATTTCTCTATACTATATCTACTTCTTTTTCTTCCTGTTCAGTCTGTTGTATTTTTCTTTTTCTTTCCACGCTCTTCCTGCATGAAGCATTTTTAGAAAAGAACATTTCCTCCACACTACAATTGATCGCAGAAGTAAGAGCAAGTTAAAAATATCACAGAAGGTGTGCGAGAAAGAAAGGTTTGTAACAGAGATAAAGGGTGACTTGACAGGATGGAATGTTTCAAAAATGAGACGTTCGAAAAGATTGGAGGATGTGATAGTAGATTTCTAAAACAGCATTTTTGGAAATTGCTTACAATATCACAGTTCCTTTCATTGTTGGTGCTGCAACAAAAGGGCTTATTTCTTTTTAAAAATTTTATTTTATAACCATTTCTTTAAAATTGTTCAGTCTTTTTCTCTATGACGTGATAATATAGAAGAGTGAAAAATAGTAAAATATTCGTTTGGTTTAGCTTTATTAGCGTCGCACTACAAGCAACATGAGAGCTATTGGCGAAGGATCTAGAAATTTAGAATCTCGGTCAAGTGACCAGATCAACATCTGAACTGAAACCTTACTTTTTTTTTTTGATTAATAGAAAAAAATAGTTGAAAAATATTTCGAGTGGAAGCAATTTCATTTGAACTGCAAATTATTAAAGATTTACTAATTTTGAATGAATCCATGATATTCCCATGTCAGTCACGGGCACTTGCTTCTTTTCGAAACCCACGAACTCGAGATTGATTAACATGGGAATCGAAAACTTTTACACTTACTTTCAGATTTTTTTGTTAGCCAACAAAGAAGTTATATTTTTTAATAAATGATAAAATGGTTTCTCGAGTTCTTTTTAAAATGTCTTAAACAGTTTTGCCTGCTGTATGTTGCCTGCTTTCCGCAGTAATGAATTTAATTTTCAAAAATACATATAATATTTAAGCGTTCAGGTTTGCTGCCTGCTTTTACCAGAAATGAACTTATTCTTCAAAAATATGTGAAAATAGATTTCTCCTAATTGTTTTACAGGATAGAATTAAAACACTTATTATTATTAAATTATTCATTTGAATATTTGAAATAGAACAAATAATAAAAAATGAAGTGGATAGTAATATTCTTATTCAATATTAAATTTAAAACAGACGATAAATTATTTATCAGTGCTGACGTAAAATGGAAACAAATCAAGTGCGTTTCCCGCTTTATTTTAGAAGGTTGTCGAGAGACCATTTTATAAATTATCTAAAACAATAGCTCCTTTGGCGGCCAAAAAATTGCTTTATGCAATGTTTTGAGAAGAAAAGAAAATATTTGACTATCAAGCTAGCAATTTTACTAATTGTTTTCAGCGTGTTTTCTTCTTTCAAGAAGCTCTTTCTTTTATTCAGCAAATCTGTAATGTATGACACAAATTAGTGACAACATATGGTATAACTGTTTTTCTTCTTTTTTCTCATTTGTATGTTGATTTACTTACATCTTTACTGCTGCTTGCGGTAGCGGTAGCCTAGTGGTCATGGTTTCGGATTCGTGGCCGGCGATTTTCGTTTAGTTGGCCGCTAAAGACCCGCCACGCAGCAGGGGCTGATGCACGTTAAATCTGTCGGGTCCCAAAGTCCTCCCGTTGGCGTGGTGTGGAAGTTAGAAGAGGGAAGTGCCAGCTCAGGTGTCGTCCTCGTCACTTGACCGAGGTTCAAAATTATGAGGTTTGTCGGCAGTAGCCCCCGTGTTGTTTCTAGTGCGACGTTAATAAAAACTAAACCAAACTTTACTGTTGCTTTTTATAAGTATTGGTAATTTTATTTTTTGTCAAATTTTCGTTTTTATTCAAAATGGGACATTTACTGCATAATTTGTTTACTTTTTATTCTTCTTTGTATACAGTAAAGTATTCATTTGTACTTTTATAATATTTATATAAATCTTTTTTCTCAACTTACATGAAATGTTGTATTAAAGTTCAGAATTTTTAATATTTGCTTGTATAGATTCTCTTTATTAGATCAAATTTCAATTCCATAATCTCTGGTTGATTGATTGATTATTAACGTCACATTTAGAAGCAATTTAAATCTAAAGGGGGCGAACCTCGAAATTTGGAGCGTCGGTCAAATGATGAGGACAACATCTGATGAAGCACCTCTTTCTCCGAACTTCTACAATTCGTCAACAGGAAGATATGGAGCCTTGACATATTCAGTGCTTATCAGTCCCGCTGTAAGTTGGGGGGGGGGTCTTAAGTAGTTTCAGAAATCCATGGGAATAACGCCGGCTCCGAATCTGCTAACGTAGCCACTAGAATACCATGGCCAATTCGATAGTCATATGCATATGAATAGAACGAAATTGTTTTAAATAACGTGTAAAAAACGAGTTTCTTGAACATGGGTTTTCTTTCAAACTTCACAATTAGCTTAATATAATTTTCATACCTTAAATTTTAAAAACAAAAGGGAATGTTGAGTCAAATTGAATTTAATCAGCAATTAGTTTTAATAATTTATTTTATTGTTTGAGGTTTATTAAATTTATCATTCAAAATATATACTGGTATAATTTTTAGCTCAATGAAGTATTATATTAATCAATTAAGCTATATGTAATTAAAATTAAAGCAAACGATAAATTATGTTATTAAACTGAATATATTTAAACTAAATATAATTAAAATTAAATCCAACGATAAATTATTAAATTGGATATTATATCAGCTACATGTAATTAAGATTAAAGCAAACGATAAATTATTAAACGCCGCATTTGGCGAAAGTTTGGTGCATTGGCGAGAAACGAGATCTAAAGTCTAATTCCTTAAATAATTAGTTTTAACCAGTTAATTTTTATTAATTTTAATTAAATTATCGTACTGACATCCAAAACTATCATGTGTAGAAAAATTTAGCAAAATTGAGTGCTTTAAAATGTGAGAAAAACTTTTATAATTTTAAACGCGAGACAAAATTACAATATGAGTCAAAGGAAACCCACTAAAAATAATATTTTGCATGCAAAGAAAATTAAGAATGACTCATGAAAATGTTTAATAGAAGTTAAAGCATTAGCCACCATTAAATTGAATTATTACATCCTCTATATTATTATTAAAAGGCACTAACGTCCGAAAAAAAGGCTTTGATAAACAGTAATACCATCAGGCGAGTGATTCTGAACGATCTTAATACATTAATGATGCCAATTATGAGAAGAATCGATAGCAAAGATCAAGAATCACATCCAACTATTTCTGAAAGTTTTATTGAATGTTTTGATAAAAGGAAGCTCCCTTTCTTCTATATAGCACACCCTACTATTTAATTCTTTAAAACATTCATATGGCCCAGTCGGTTAGATGAAACAGTTGTGAACTTGATATTAAATCGGGTTGGGCATTTGAACATTAGATCAATCTAATCAGGAAGACTTATGTGAAGAACTTTATTAACTAAATGAATTTCGATCGTTATATATACACCTGTCTATCTTCAAACTGAATCATGTTTAAAATTTCGAGGAGATATTCTTCTATTGAACAATTTTCATTTGTCCAAATATACTATAATTTCACTTCCTATCTCAGTGACCTTCTTCCTCTATTTTTGTTTTTCAGGCCAAGGAGTCGACGTTCTAATTTTGTTTCTGGTAGTCTGTCTTCCTGCTTCAAAATTTATATAAATTCCGAACATTTGAGCTATTAACTTCACCAAGGATGTATCAATCTCGCATTTGCTTATCTCATCGAACTGAATTCTGGTACGCTACACTTGTGACATTGGGCTATTTACGATTTTATCTTCACTAACCTTGTGGACTTTATAGTAATTTGATTAGCATAAAATTATCATTTCTTCCCAACGAAAATGAAACGCGATTAGTAAATTAGATGAATACAGAAGTGAAATGAAGTGATTCCGGAATGATGATATACAAATTAAATAGAAAAAAATAGGAAAATGAAGATTATGAAGATAACGTTAGATGAACAAATATTTGGAAGTTTTAGTAAAGTTTCGCAGTTAGTATTTAGAAAAAAAGCGAATCTTTATACATAAAAGTACTACTTAAAAAATCATATCTTTTAAGAAAATACAAAATATACTAACATTTATTACAGAAATTTCATGGTGTAATGATGTACCGTTACATGGAATATTAAGGGTATAAAAAAAGAATCATATTTTGCTGCATGATATTTTTATAAAAAAAATTCTTCTATGCCTAGTCCAACGTCACATGTCTTACACACATATTTTGACGCTTCACGCAAGATTTAGAGCAAAGGGCACATCTTCTTCGTCTTTTTTTTTCTTACTTTAATGTCTATGTACAGATTTGGATTATTTTCGTTAACATCAATGTCAGATTCATTCATTAGTTCGTAAATCTCTGTATCAGATAAATACTTTCTTTTCGTCATGACTGTAGCTACAAACAAAAACCGACCGAATAACACGAAGAGCTGAGAGCATCTGCTACCAAAAGCCCTAAACCCCATAGACAGCCCTAAATTCTCCTTCTAACTTCTAAGAAGTAAGCAAGAAGGAAAAAAGCAAACCGAAAGCAAGTGCACCCTTTAAATCATGCCATTACATTTAAAGATCCGCGTGCACTTTCACACGTGCTTTTAACAACTACCCCCTCCTGGTAACCAGAAGTGAAATCCAAGCCCATATCACCAAGGCCAACACTCCAAATAACCTATCTATATAGATTTCGCGGTATTGTAACACTATATAGTAACATTACAAAAATCAAATAAAACGTTCTCATCAAGCGTATCTCTATTGATACGTTAGGCCGTAGAAGACTTTCATGGAGCATATCAAATGTGATACGCTGGGCGCAGGAGAACAAACGCGAGCGTAGCAAATACGATGCGCTAGGAGCAAACGGGTTAAACCTTGATTAACGGGTTAAACGCTTTATAAGTCAAGGAACGTTAGCAATTTTACAAAGATAGGTGTTTTGATAGACATAACATGTCTTCTTAAAAGTTGTCTTTGCAGACGCCCGTATGGTAGAGGCTTATATCATAATTGGTATCAATATTGTTTTATAAAACAGATGCCTTTGGTGGCTTCCTTGTAATTTCAAGAGATTAAGTTGTTGAGCCTAAAGTTTATACAAACCGCCTTAAGATTTTTCATATTGAAAAATTACTTGAGTATTAGTGTAATGCAGATCTTCGCCAACCCACTGCCTGCAGCCTACAGAACTGGGTCATCTGAACAAAAATTTAAACTTCTAAATTTTACATGAAAGTAACAAATAACATACCACCATAAGTGGTTCAGTGTTTGCATTTTTCTGGAGTGTTTGAGCCTTTTGGCCTTTTATCTCCTTTCAGAACAATATAAAAACAGTGCGGTATAAGAAAAAGAAAACTTTTGAGTGGAGGAAATTTTCAGAATCGGCAGAGATGGGCTCAAAAGAGAGAGACGAAATATCTTTATGATGTTCTGTGAATTATGGAAGGTGAGTTTGGATTTCTTCGGAAATCATATTAGTCATTCGTATAATATCTCATTTGTATAAGAATATCTCATTACATTGACTCAATTATCGACGTAAATTTTCTTCAATATTCTTGTTTAGGGACAAATACAGAGGTGATCTCATTTTATAAAACGTGTGGACCATCTTGTATGACTGACATTACACAATGTATATCTATCCAGGAGACCTACCTAAGAGTACAGGTACAGAACACTAGTCGCGGGAAGGGAATGCCACGCATGGGATATGCAAAATAGCAGCAGCTAGTCTGTCTGCAGCAAGCTTAGCATATTTGAACCAGAATCGTATGGTTCCAAACAGATTGACTTCGTGGCGTCTTTTAATCGCTAATAATTTAGAACCAGCACATTGTTGTAACTACAGGGTTTTAAATTCTCTTTCACACAAACACATTTAATTTATTAAAATATAATTTTATTAATTTAGAGCATAATCTTGGTTTCTCTAATAGAGCTGGGAAAAATTAGTTTACAGGTGAAAGTAGAAGTAGTTTTTAACACAAAAATTTGAATTGGTGTTAAAAGAGCTGAAATTAAAATGCAGGCGATAAATTTAATTCATTACACCAATACCTCATGTATATATATATATATATATATATATATATATATATATATATATGGGGGTATGCGTGTGTGTAATAATTTAACTTTAATTTGATAGGTTCACTGAAAAATAATTTAATTTCTTAATTTTTCCCATTCTCTAACTCAAACTGAAGAGCTCACATTCCTATTTTCTGATCCAATCCCAAATTAGTTTTTACTTATCAGAAAACGCGGTCATAAAATCTATTCAATTACCTTTCACAAAGAAATAAATCGGTCGAAAATAATTCTTTCTTAGACAGATGGACCTCATGAATATTTTTCATTACTCATTATTCCTTCACCACCTTATACCACGTGAGTACCATGTGATTTCAAAAATTCCCTTCATAAATTCCCATTATAAATAAAACCTGCACGGTAAAAAGTTATGCTTTTATGCTCTTTTCTTCATTTTTCTGTTGCAATCGAGACGGCGGAGCTGCGTCTCTTACCTTCTCCATTTCCATTATGGATATTTATTGCCCCTCTCTCTCTGAGAGAGATGAATAAAGAATCTTAATCGAAAAAACAGACTCATGAAAAATTACTTTTTTTGATAATGAGCTGATGAAGAAGAAAATATTATGTGAGTATGACACGTATGAAAATATTTCAAATATCAATTACTTGCTCATATTTGCTCATCCACATTACTTCAATTATTTCCTTGAGTGAGATTGATTTTTATTTTCATAGACTTTAATCCATAGATATTACTCATTCATCCGTCCCTTATTCATTTTCCGTAACTCATTAACATAAATAAGAAATGAAGTGAACTATTCCTTCTACTTTCATGCTCATTCCCGATACAGTTGAAAGGAGATATTAAAGTTGACAATGAAGATAAAATTAAAATAAAGTAGAGGGACATACAGTATGTATTGAAATTGTGCGAAGATCAGGCTTTATTACATCGTTTGATAAAATTGTAATTGACTCAGGTTTAATTTCAAATACATGAAATCTGAATTTAGATAGATTCATTAAATTTTGAACCTATTTTGATTGGATTTCGCATCCATTTTCCGCGTTATCATCAACAATAATATGAAAACGAGCTATGTATTTAAAATC
>BMAW01105245.1:0-10841 GCA_019974015.1 Nephila pilipes
AAAAGGGAAGTACTCTAAATACATCTGAAAGCAACTCATAGTAACTGCATTGATGGAAAAACTGATTGAAGAAAAATAATAAATATATTGCAAGCAAAAAACAACAAAAAAAGCATTCAGGAGAAACCAACTGCTTATATCACGTTTAAATTTAATCGAGCTGAGCTCTGTCTGTTTTTATTACGCATTCCCTTCTCCTCCACAACAGCTGATGTGCAAAATACCAAAGTATGGCAGAATATTATACTTTCTTAAGCAGAGAACATTATATTTTCTAGATCTTATTCATTTTACTTCTTCTTATATTTCTTTCGCAATGCTAGAATCAAACATTGTAGTAAAGTTGCCCAGAGATTAATTAAAGGGAAATAAGTGGAAGAACCTATTGCAAATTAAAGATTGATAATATTTCGGCAAAATAGTTTTAGAAGAGAAATCAGAATAATTCATTTTATAACACGTTAATTGTAAAATTTGTTTCGCGAAATAATTACTTAATTCAAGATCCAAGGTTATTTTTGTGCTTATTACATAATTTGTAAGAATTTTGATTAGAATGACATCACTTAATTAAATGGAAATTCAGTTTCGAGACACCCTGTATATTGCAGAATGTTTACTCAACATTTATGTAAGCATCAATAAAATGTTATTGATTAATGCTTAGTTCATAGGTGACGAGTAAACAGAGAAAATTGCAATCGAAGTAGTAAACACAAAGTTTAGAAAGAATGAAACATCTTCGGGTAACCCTGACTTGATATAACACTGTTTCTGATTAGAGGTTTACCAATGATGTACCTTCAAGAAGTGGCAAAACAAAAAACTCACGTAGAACATTAGTATTTCTGAAAACGAAGTACCTAAAGCAATTGCTACATATTTTCTTTAGCAAAAGTTTGGTAACCATAACTGAAATCGTTGATCAGATCGTAATGAATGTTCCAGATTTTAAAGGAGTATAAAAGTAAGAAGATGCGCTTTTGTTGCGATATCCTGCTACTGAAATTTTCTTAGCGAGAGAAACAAACTTGTGATAAATGGCCTTAAATAGCTTAAGGAAAATCGAGAATTCTAGAACAGACAGGACATTCGATACAAAAATAAACATATTTTTGCATGCATGTTCATATGTGTAATGTAACATATATTCATTGTCAATTATCGTCATACCAAAGTAGTACATGAGGCCACAACAGCTATATACCATTAAATCCAATTTAGTGGTGTCCCTCCCGGGCACTTACACAACTCTGCCAGCTTAATGAATTTTTCTCTTCTAGGCCCATGCGGCATTTGATCTTTTTTTCTTCCTTTTTCTCTCCGATGGCCATGTCAGCGCATTTTTTGTGTTATCATTTGAAGATATTCTTACAAATCCAAGATCTTTTTTTTTCATTTAGGCGGGCATAGGTTGGGGGACGTTTTATTGTACCATTAATAAACTAAAATTTTATATGGCCAATATACTTTAAGAATCTTTCATAATTTGAAAGACATGTAATTTCTATTCTTATGATTTCGAAAGTATCTAAGCCTCACTTTCATAAAGACAAACAACTAACACTATTGCATTCATTTTATGTAATTTGAGTTTGGTGTTTTTAATTGAGGCTTTTAAAAATTTATGCATTGTTCTAAAGGGGGAGGAGTACTGATATTTCTAATTATAGTTTTTATTTCTTCATTTATGTCTCTCTTGTTATATATTGTAAATCCAGGATAGGAAGAATAAGTCAAGATCTTTCTGTATGAAAATGAAATCCAAACAGATTCTTGTTTTCAGACATTTTTTAAAGTCTGTCTCATTATCCAGTATATTACAACTATGAAAAATATTTCAGATAGATCACATCCCTGTTTTGCTCCAGATATTAAATACTGTAACAGCCATCCTTCATTTAACTTCACAGTAGTCTTAAAGTACAATTAAATAGTCAATAAGTTCAAAACACAAATTACAGATAAGTAAGAGAGAGTCAGTTTTCACCATCAGTTAATTATAATAATTCACTCCAATTTATAAACACTTATCGGCTTGTCGTTTCATCTGTCACCCCTTTCTTTCCTTTCAGTTCTACTTCGTTTATATATATCATTATCCAGAATTCAATTCACTAATCTTCTTAACTGCATCTAATTTACCTAATCACGGTATATTTGGGTTGACAAGAAGTTGTTATATTATGCAATTCAAATTACGAGTATCAAAAAGTATCTGAGGTTAGCGAAGAGAAAAACAGTGAATAACACGACTTCACAATGCCTCTGATGGAGTGTCATTCCCAATATAACTTGTGTTCTACTGTAACATATATGCTGCCATGAAGCTCGTGAGCACTGATGCGCCGATATAAGGCGAGGGAAAGCATCGTCTACAGATGCAAGAGTTCCTGGATACAAAACCGGTGCTGATAACATTGACAATTCATGTAAAAGTTTTGTTAAAGTTTTCTCTGATTTAATTATAAGTTCTAAAACTTTCCAGAATATTCTTTATATGTTTCCAAAGCAGTGCTCTAAAATATTCTAATGCAATATATAATAGAAACCCTCGTTTTATGGCGATGACGTTAGTTTATGGCAATGGAATGCGGTTCTTGAGACATAACCCATATTGATTCACTCATTTTCATCCTATTAAACTTCGAACCTGAGGTTGTAATCAGTTATACTTCGATTATCATGATCTACAGGGGAAATACTCCTGCAAGCCCATATTTGTTCTCGAAAACTTATGCAAAAAGAATGAACGGAAGTAAAGTGCTCGAGTCTTTTCTATATATATATCTCGCTAAACAGTAAGGTTGAGATATATTTTTCATGATGTTACTTTTTGCATCTTAACACTCTTACTTATATTTGTTTAAGTTAATTTGAAGTAAAATCGCACATTTTTATTATTTCTATCAAACTGATAGTTTTGAATAATTAGTATGCTGCATAAAAATCTCAAGTTGAAATTATTCCATGTTCTTTATTTCATTTACCTATACGTGACAATCATGTATTATCAGTCTGAGAGAATTCTCAGCCAAGTGTAGTTGCTTACAGTTAGTTAAAACAAATCACGTTATTCGGATATCTATTGTGTATTCAATTCAAACTAATCCAATATTTACTCAGAAATATTACGCAAATTCATAAAAAATAACTTAAAATTAAATTACAATTTATGTATTTTTGTTTCCTTATTCCCCTTTACCAATTGACTATGTGTTATAATAAGGAGACCAGTCATCCTCCATTTGTAGGTTCTGTCCTTCCTCGAAAAGTATCCTGCTTCCAGTCCTCCTTTTCGATATTTTAAAACTAATTTATTAATCTTTATAATCAGAGATGCTGTGCCCAACTGTTACGCAAATGTTGACTATAAAAAACGTTTAGGATATTCGAAAGTTATATATAGATAGCTCGCTCCAACACCTCCTATAGAGAGTACTTTGCAATTATTTGAGCTTCTCCGACGGTTTTTTTTTTTTAAATTTAGACAAATGTCCAAAAATTTTTGAATCTTTTTTCAACTATAAATTATGATATTAATGTATTTTGTACATAATCCAACACCTATTTTTCACAAAACGATTCGAAAGATTGAAGGTGAGCATATTTCAGCTACAGAAATTAGTTTTATTTTGAACGATTTTGTTCTTCAGTACAGATCACGATTTGAAGAAAAATGTATTCCTTTAATAATAAAAAGAAAATTGTCAAACTTGGAAGATTAAAATCCGGGAAGAATGGAAGTGTACACCAAAAAAGTGTAGAATTTTTACTAAATATGTATCCAATATATGTATCCAATGGCCTGAAACAAAAATCACAGGAAATAACAGTTGTTAATGGTATTTTTTGACTTCATCGCTGGTAAATAGGTAGATATTGTTAATTTTATTGAGTTTTAATTAAAAGAAATGCCTGATATTAAAATCCATGACAAGTGTTCGTTGGTAGAAATTAGAAGACTGAAGGTATATTTAAATTCTATTAATTTAGAACAATGGAAAAATCAACAAATTGAAATTGATAAAAGATGGGTGGAAATATTTAATCATTTCAAAAGTAAACACATTCTATATAAAACTTTAATTATTCTTGTTGAATTTACCCTGTACTGCCTTATAACTAATGCAGCAGTTGAAAGATTTTTTTTCCATTGGTAATAATTTTTGAACCATTCAAAAGTCAAAATAGAATGTTAATACCCTAGCTGCAGCATTTACAGTAAAATTCAATGTGAAGGATATTTCTTGCTCCGAAAATTCCAATATATTGTTCGAAAATATGACAAAAAATATTCATTCAATAGAAAAATACTCATTTAATTAAATAATTAAAAGATATGCAAGCATAATTAGTATATTTTTTGTTTGATTTAATGAAATGTTTTATTTATTTACGCCGTACTTTTTTCTAAAATTTTTTCTTCCTCCTTTTCATTATAAAAAATTAGTCCCCTTAGTTATAATGATCTTATTTAGTGCTGTTTGATTTAGCGCATTGTTGTCTAGGAATGCATCCTAAGCATCCAATTATGTCTTACAGTATAAGGGTGTAACTCATCATTATTATTTCCATCTTGTGCCAATTACTAAGCTAATTTAGTTATTCAAAAAATTACGTATAGCATAATCAAGTTATTTTAATTATATCAACGAATATTCAACGTTCAACTTTATTTATGGTTTAAAATCCTTCCACGCGTCTTAATTTAACTTTTAATTATAGTAAAGATTGTAATTCTTACCATACCGTTCGGGTTCGAGTCCTTGGAGAAATTGTAGATAAGAATTCGAATTCCGAACTATGAACGTAATCTTTCAGCCTATAATTCACAAACCTCTCATGCAAAATGTTGGTCTTTATTCTTTTGTTTACAGCTTTAGCTGCACTCTTTACCATTAACTAACTTCCTACCTCCACATTAAACGCTTCATAACTTATATATGTATTTTCTCAATTATTTCCATTGCAATTTTCTTATTCTAATGTAATGCATATGAATCGAATTTTATTTATTGGTTGCAACTTTAAATTCAGATAAGTTAATTGATATGTCCCCAATGTGTTAGTTGAAGGGGGAATCTCGATTGTGTGCGAACCTGCGTCATAAGTGGAATTGATGTTTCAGTTTCTTGGGAGAAAATATCAAAAAATAAGATAGAAAGAAAAAGTAAGACTTTATAACAATTTTTCAACTTTCGATAGCAATTTAAAGAATTTTATTTACGAATCGCCATACATTTCTTTCTTGATGTAAACAAATAGAAACGAAGATTTGTTCACGTCTAGTGACAGCAGATAATTCTTGTAAAAGTCCAGACAAACAATAAAAAATAATATCAATAGATATCAATGCTGGCTGACAAAGAAAAAAATAAAACAGCGTTTTACTATTGTTTTCCTAACTTTTCTTCCTACTGCGACAAACATTTTCTGGAACAAATAATGTGTAAAAATATAACGCTAGATTTTCTTGTTACTCAATAAAATCTGAGGCACTCTTGGGACGTTTATGACAGATATGAAATCCCTGAAGTAGCAGATTTGGCTTTGTGGAAAATGTGTAATCCGTATAACTCAGATGTTTCATTTCCGATAATCGTTTAAATATAAAATCAATATTCCCTCTTACAGCTGTGCCTTTCTGATTTATAGAATGTTATGTCAACTTAAAGAAAATATTATTTGTTGGAAGTAGATTAAATGCAAATTAAATTGTAACTCAATCTAATTTTTACAAAATTGAAATTTGGAAAATTTACTAAAAATATGCAGAAGTAATTTCATTAAAAATGAATTATAGAAAATAAAATATAATAATATAATAAAGAAAGAAATCATGATAGTAAAATATTTATAAAATTATCACAAATACAAAGCCATATTGTAATTATAAGTATAAAACAAGACAAAGAAACGTTAATAGATATAAAAAATGTTAACTACACAGAAAAATATTATTTATTTTTTCAAACAAATTTGGAAAAAGAAAAGACATAAATTTAAATGGATACTAAATAACATCAAACAAAGCAAACATAAACAAAATAAAAAAAATGAAATGAATATAAAATTAAAAATATGTACAAGAACGGAATGCAAAGTAATTAATGTTATCACATACAGCAGGATGATAATGGCGGTATTCCAGAATTAATGACCAAACTTTCACCTCATAGATTATTTTAGGAAAAGAGGTTTTAAGCCAAAAACTCAATTTAATTAAGAATAAGGAACAATAACAAACATTAAAATTTAAAACCACAAATATTTAACAGGATTTGTAACATTAAAAAGCCAACCATAACTATTACATAATATATAAAATACAATTACATATAAAAGATATAAGAATTAAAAAACAAAGTATCTACAAATACTTGAAACCGATTCTCTGAAATGGCTTCGTCTTGCAGGATGTTTCTGGTAAATAAGATTAGCAAATATATATATATATATAGTTGTGAGGCTGTTCCAGAGTGTACCATTGCAGCAAAACCACATCGGGCTCTCGTTGTTGACGAGTTACTAGAAAGCGAAGATATGATAAGAATAGATTGGCTGTTTTACTGTACTGTATTATAAATCCCATAGAAATGTGTAAGCTTTGGTTTGACGCTTTGCGGCACGATTGTAACCATCGGAGGACTTCCAACAGCTGAAAAATTATTGAGGAATGAGCTTTCTTACCTCAAACACTAGTGGATATTCTGGTATTGAATATTCAGAGACGGTGCAAAATAACCATTGCAATTGAGGAAGATTATATCATTTACTAAAGAAAGCCCTTTTTTTTCCATTTGAGACGGAAAATCATTTGTACCAAGGTCAGCCTTTCAATAAGGCATATTTTAGTTTGATTCTTTATTGCACGCATTTATTTCATTTTTATGTTAGTATCCTTTCTTAATTCTTTTCCGAAATTTCACATATCTCATGCAATTCCTTGTAGGGCTACGGTAAAACAAGCAGTTGCTTAATTTTTTTCCATCAGTATACTCTTGACACTTAAAACTTTCAATAAGATTCGGATTGTGTAATATTATGGCAATTAATTTGATGAAATTTGCCTAATTTACAAATATATATATTTATTTAGTACATTAGTAAATTTCATTTGATTCTATGTGACCATCCCAAACCAAATGATTAAAAATGTTTGATAGTGTAAAGGATTTACAATCTAGATATTTTCAGAGATCTAACGTACATATGGCATATTATACAATCAAAGTTTAATTAAATATGAACAATGTGCAAGATGAATTTTTTTTTAAGTTTCTTTATATTATTGGCTATAACCTGTGAGAGGGGGAAATATTTTTTTTATCTCCAAACGAATGCACTGTAAAATATTATTTCTTTTATTGTTCATTGATAGTTTAATATTTTCTTTTTTAAGTTCAGTATAATGTTTTTTTTATACGCAGTAAATGCATCTGTAAAATGTGCGAAATATCTTTGCATATTCTTGATATTATACGCTGAAAACATACGAAAAAAAAAAAGGAAATTTTAAGAAACGCCTTTTATTTTAATGAATATAGGAGCATTTAGCTAAAATATACACGCATTGCAAATAGCAGGGTGACATCGGAAGTTGGTCTCAAACACTTTTTCTTCCCTTTATCAACTTGTTGGTGATCCTTGATATATCCTCGACTTGTTGATATCCATGGAAATCATTGAAACTTCTTTGAAATCCAAGTATATTCATAATATACTCATAGTATCAAAAGAATTGTTTCAAGTATTTCTAAAGAACGTTGATGAAATGTGTAAAATCTAAAAAGATGCTGAAGCAGATACATGTATAAAGGTGTGTGTCTGTATGCGGGGGGGTGTGTATATATTTGTATCGATAAAACCAACACATTGAATTTAAAACGCTAGTTGGTGTTTTCAAGTCATGAAAATATGTTATGAATAACATAATAAGTTTGAACTACAATAATTTTTTTTTATTTAAACACCGTTTTCCTAATAACACAGATTTGGTGAAGAATGTGTGAAATATTTGGGTAATGCGTTGTATATAAAACTGACAGTTAATCAATCACCTTATAATAAAATAACAGATTTCAATGACTCCCTTTGATTTCGTTCTGTGATTATTATTATTAAGATTATGCAGATAATTAGACAATTATATAAGTAAAAGAAGAGACGTCAGATAAATAGATGCCTATTTTTTATTACTGTTGTTCAAGTTGTGAATGTCCATGCAGTAATTTCTCTGAGTCTATTTTTCCTCACGCCTAAATTATAGATTGAAATTATAATCTAAGTTCTTTCTTAATAAATGAATCGGGTTGGCGTGAGAAATATTTATATGGTTGAGGATTCGAGCGGCAATTCCATGTCTCTTCTATATGGACTTACTTCACTCAAGATCTCTATTCAAAATCAGTCTCTCTCTTTTCTACCGGTATTCACTCTTATACTGCAATCATTATCATCTGCTATGTACAGAATACAAAATATAACATTCGATTATTAGTCGTTTATATTTAATTCTTCAAAACTATTCATTGTTAATTTAATTTAATCTGCTTGAAACACATTTGATTTCATAGCGGAAAAGTTTCATATTAAACAAATCGTTAAGAAATGTCCCTAAGGTTTGTTAAAGAATAACTGCAAAAAGTCCAATGTGTTTTATACCCGTTTCCTTTTAAAGTTCTCGTAATAGTTAGAAACAGTTTATTGAAAGAATAGAAATAAAAATGTCATAATGATAAGTCTCAACATATTTAAAAAGAAAGCGTATACAAAATTCAACGTTTAAAAGAAAATAATTTGAAATTGAGAATCTGAAAAGAAAATCTCAAATTATAAATTGTATAAAAATTTACGATTCATAAGAATTTTTAACTCCTTTTGTCATTTTTTGAAAGGAATATTTGGAATCAGTTGTGTATTTAAGAACAAATTACTTGATTTCCTGAGAATTATTTGAATTTTTACATGCATTTAGTTTATTGCAAAGAATCTCATAGAAGTTAACATTTTTCAAAAATATTATTTAAAATTTTTCTATAACTTGCTTATGTTATAACAAACAGACTTCTTTTCTTTTTTTTTTTATCAATCATTTCAAAATCATGATAATGCAAAGATCAAACAAAATTTCTTCAAGCGCTAAGTAGTTTTGACTAAACGGATTTGTTCGAAAGTGGAAAGATGAAAACCTCCTTCTCTTTTAAATAGATTATGCAATGAATTCGTAGCTGATCACGTGATGTGCAGCTAAATGTTAAGTTTTTCTGAGAAAAATCGGAATTCAAGACTTTTCTCTCTTTACTTCTCTTTATGTTTACGCCTCTTCCTCTCTATTCCAAAGAATTCTAAAAGTTTTTTTCTTATTTATCTCAAATATAATACGAGAAAGAAATTTCACATCGGAATTTTAAATACGGAAGCTATATAAATGCATTTACCCCAATTTAAAGTATTGTGTTCAAATATTTGAACATTCTTTTAGTCGGTAGTGTTATTAAATGTTTATTAAGTTTGTTACAGTTATTTAAATATTAACCAAGATAGCAAAAGAAAATATGTGAAATTTATTGATTCTAACCTCAATAATTGGCACATCTATAATTCCCAGAGAGAATTGTGTTTGAGGCTTAGGATTCCAGGCCAAAACACATCAGAGAAAGTATTCCGCCAAATACACACTCGTACCATCGATAATCACTTCCAAAAAATTAAAATAACTTTCCTCACTGAATGTTATGACATTCTAGAAATATTGAGTTTCTGAAATACAGTTGTTAGCAAATGTGATCTTTTTCCCCCTATTTTTTTTTAAACTGAAGTATTTTCTTCTAACTGCATGACATTATCATTTGTTTCCTGAAGTTCACTTGGAGATTTTTTTTTTGCATAAACACATCTTCCTATAGCCATAAAAATAGATGAGCTATTTTTATATCGCTCATTTTTTGGATTTTTCTTTCATTTTAATTGAAATTTCTATTCGTCATCGATTTGAAGGAATATTTTTCTTCCACTTTCAGGTTTATTTATAGCTTGAAAGAAATTTTTAAGCTTCTGAATAATTTTTGATACCCCTCCGTGACTACGTTTACCTTCCTTTGGAATATCACGCAGTAATATACCAATTTCAAGCAATAGAATGGCAATTTTGAAAGTTTCAGTTTTGGAGCTCATTTTCTCATCTAAAATATTTTTCCCTCCTTGAAATTATATATTGGTGTCTTATTGAAACAAAACCATTACAGTGAATCACTACAACAAGAGAAGAAAAACTATGGTAGAAAAAATATAATTTTTTGAACCTGAGATTTAGAGCTTCGACTTAAAAATTTTGTGTATTAAAATTTATCAGCTTTTTATTCTTTTCTTAATACACTTTGTAATGTGCATTCTATGGATTCTATAAATATTAAACATAAATGAGTATTTATTAATATTATTTAAAGGGACTGGGAAAGTTCTATCTGTGTCCTATGTTAAATTCACCAACTATATGTACCTTTTTCTCAGAAACGGTGCAAGATAGGATTATGAACCTTTTTTATGCAAGTTAAAAAAACATGTTTTACATACTTTAATTTACCATTTTCTTTCTAAGTAAAATAGAACTTTTTAAAATTATTTATTCATAATCAATCGTAAATTAGCATTTTTTGCACAATTTCACGGCATAAAATAAATAATTCTCAAAAAAATCATCCAAACACTCCATTTTAAAGGTTATGTAACATAACATAACATAACATAACATAACATAACATAACATAACATAACATAACATAACATAACATAATATAATATAATATAATATAATATAATATAATATAATATAATAT
>BMAW01105245.1:10851-53309 GCA_019974015.1 Nephila pilipes
TATAATATAATATAATATAATATAATATAATATAATATAATATAATAAATATAATATAATATACATATAATTATAAAATTGAATTCTTAACTTTCATATATATTGAGGAAAAGGAACATGAATATGAAGTCTCCATGTTTTGAAAAAATCGCATTTAAAGATTTCATTGATACTTTTATTGTTGATTAAGAAGTTGAATTTAATAAAATCTTTTGATGAAGGATTCCTTGTTTTCTGGCATTATTTGATTTACGGATAGTTTTCGTTCTAAATCGATTATGCGTTCAGTGTCCAATTCCTCCATACTTTTCACAGAGTGATGACCTGGATGAATTTCATTTCTGCATAAAGTATGGTACTTTGTTATATTTCGTAAATTAAAGCAAGAAACAGAGTCAAAAATGCCAAATTTTAAAATTTCGATGGTCACAAATGCAGTTTTCTATTCACGAGATCAGACGATACTATTCATAGATTCATTACGATTCTGTATTTTCCCATAAAGCATTTCCTTAGAAGTTCTGAATTTTCCAAATCTCTAAATATACGCTTGGTAACTTTCATTATTTGTAGAGAAATATAAGTACGTATGTTTGGTGTGGTCATAAGATTCGTCTTTTGCTTGGACACGATGAAAACCACACCGGCTTTTTGTTCCAATAGGACAGAGTTATTATTCATCACTAGATATTATTTCATTAATCGACAACAAATGAAAAAAATATTCAGCCCAAACAGCTTGCTTTATTTTTGAAGGGGTGTCGAACATTTCCAAGAGATCTGTAATTCTTATGCAAGGTTTATTCGCCTTTTACTTGCACATATATACTCCCATTACAGTTTTTGCAAGCAGAAAATCTATTCAAAACATGTAATGATATATATTTCATCCAGAATCTGTATTTTTATCATATTCAATATGCTTAAAGAAAGAATAGCATAATATGGCACTTTTACAGTTCCAACATTTTCATTTGATTTAATAACAGTCTCAATATCACTGACGGCTGAATTTTCAACACTTAAACTGTTTTTAAATATTCTCTTACTTCATGACATTCTAAATAAGTTAACTAATTTTATATACCAGTAAAAATATTCGTTAAAAAAATATAGTTTAATCTAAGCAGGCAAGAAAAGATACATGAAAATTTTTTTAAAAATATTTGATAGTTTTATAGGATATGTAACAACAAATGGTACTGTCCCAGTGAATAAAAATTACGCAAGGAAAAATACAAATAGCTAAATACCATAAAACACAATTGAAATTAACTTTATTTTTGTCAATTCTTCAATCGTCTGAAAATTAGAAAAGTTAAACACAGATAGTAATGTATGTAAAGCATTAAATGAGGTGCCTCGTCACGAGACAGTTTTGTTTACATTACTAAGGCTCTTTAAAAAGTGAACAATTTGTGAAGTGTTCTAAGAAAGAACAAAAATGCCAACACTTTTTTTTTTGATGAACAAGTATGATACATAATTGTAAAGATAAAAGTTTAAGCTATTTAAGATAAAATAAAGTAAAATTCGAATTTTTGGTCGAATTTCACTTACCCAGCAACCTTAAACCTCGCAAATACACAGCCAGAGGTGCACACTAAATTTTGGGAAGCACTGAATCAGATAGAAATTTTGCACTTAGTTTCGGCGAAAGTAAAAAATACTTTTTTATGAATCTTAATTTCCAAAATGTGGAACATTTTGCATGACTTTTGTTAACGGCTGTAAAAATTTGTTTTATTTTCTTATTTTATAGCAAAAAATACGAGTAGTCCCATTTCTCTTACGATTTATTTTCTGTACCATATAATCGTTTGCTTTAATTTTATTATCTGCACAAAATATTTTCGATAGCTTTAATAACTTGTGGTCTACTTTAATGATTTATCGTTTGCTTTAATTTTAATACCTGATCAGAAATAAAAACGATTGCTTTAATAATCTATTGTCTATGTTGATGTATTAGGATCTACTTCGATACATTTTGTTGTGAAAAGTTGGCACCATTCTTCAACTTTTGATGATTTTGTACTTTTGAAGAGTAAGATTAGAACAAGAAGCGTTGTAATAAAATAAACTGATGTTTATCAAAAGGTTTGGACTCACTGCGAGTATTTTCCTCAAATTCTGCACACATATTACAACCCCCTTCCAATTTTATACATATTTCAGATATATCTCGGTGCATCAAGAAAAAATATTTTGTTAAAATTACGAAAATAAAGAAAGACTTCAAAATCAAGATATTTAATGTACTTATTACACGAACGCGAAAGTTGTCATAAGAAATCACTTCTTTTCTTCATCGAATAAAAATGTTTATCTGGTACTTTTTCACATAAATATTTCAACCGGAAAGTACAAAATCTTGTTGACAAAATCCAATTTTCTTTCACGAAGATGCTCTACAGATTCGGCCTCAACTACAAATGAAAGAAAAGTCTGTACTATTTTAGAATTCAGGAAGATCTATCACACACAGTGGAAATACGTCTATGAAAGTGGACCGTGGGAAATAGTTGCTGGAAAAAAATTCGAACTATTCGTTCATTCTGTGAGTACGTGGCTTTTCCTTTCGATACCACTGGGAATTAACTCGTGCAGGTAGGCTTTGAAAATATTTCATTACATTTTATTGCTTTCTCTTATAGCTTATAACATTCCAAAATTGGCATATATTTAACTTTTGAGCACTTAGAATGTCGTGTAGTATCCGATAATGGATATCCGAGAATGTGTAGAATTTTTGTAATTAAATTTGTTTACAATTGGGTGTTTGTCAAGCGATTTAATTTACGTATTAGTTTCCAGCGTATTAGTTTCTCTGTCTGTTATAGCAGGTTCCAATATTCAAGTACTTTCAGATAAAATGTTCAAAATTCTTATCACATTCAGAATATATGTTCCTATATTCTATAACTTTCGAAATATGTGTTCATATATTCTACTTTTTTTATACATTACAATATCATTTTATTTCTGATTTATAATCTACTTAATCATTTTTGATTTCTATTCCAATACTTTATTTGTTCCGGATTATTTCTCACTAACGTAATACTTTCTTAAGATATAAAAAAGATTCAAATGTAAACAACTCCAGTTTTGTCAAAAACTTTGTAATGTAAGAGTTATAAGCAGTGACAAAAATAATAGGGTTTTGTATAGAATATATTACAGAAAGAATAGGTTCCAAACACGTGGTACTATTACTTTTCCTTTTACGTGAAATAATGTCCATCACTATAATACACTGCTCGAACAAATTAGGAGAGCAAGAAAAAAGTGAAAAACCCGTTGCGTGATAGCCTTGGATGGGCATAAGAGGGAGAATTCAGGTCTAACAAAACGCAGTACAGAAAAAAGAAACAAAAACAATTGTATGGGAACTTTGATTCTTTGGAATGGTATAAAGAACATAAATGATGCTTCAGGACAACAGTTTGGTTACATGTAAATGATAAAAAAGTGATTGTTTGGAAATGATACAGGTTTAATATGTTTAATATGGTGTGCAGTATACCCGAGCTACTAAGATTGCTCCTCACCTGTTTTGCAAGGATGCGACGAAGTTATCGATGGAGCTTTGGGGAATACTGTTCCACTCTTGACCATACCATCAAATCACGTTGTCTGTAATGGGGTCTTTCCTGAATGAATATATGATTATTTCGTGTATGAATATGTGATTATTATATATGAAACTTTCTCGCCATATCAAAACACGTATGGTGTCATACTCAAAACTGAATATGGATTTGTCCGTAAGCAGCACTTAACTCCAATCGATTTGCATCAACAATCTCGATGTTCAGCAGCCCACTTTCTTCGAGCCGCGCCATGTCTTGCTGTCAACGGAATACACACCATTGATCTACGTACATACAACCACCCACATGAAGTATATTTTGGATTGTTTGGCTTGAGATCCTTCGTGCTGTTGCCAAAAGAAACTGTCCTTGAATCTGCGACACATTGGCTGTTCTGTCTCGATTAGCTGTTAACAGGATAACTATATCGGAAATTATTTGGTGTGGTAGCACGTGGGCGACCTTGTCCTGACCGTCGTCGAACATACTCTGTTTCTTGGAATCAATTTCACAGTCTTGCAATGACCACTTCTTGCCATTCGAACAGCTTCCGCTGCAGTTCTTTGTGTTTGCCCGCATTCCAATCTCCCGATAATACGCTAAACCATGGATTCCGGTAGATTACGTTGTCCTTAAAGTTGACGTCATGAACGTTAATTTGCATATGGAGCTTTCTTCTGTTTTCTGTTACACTTAAGACTATGTGTATTTTGTTTTACGTTAGTTATCAAAAGAAATATTTACATAATTTCGATAAATCCATGTGCTCTCCTAATGTTTTTGGACTGTGTAGTTTAAGAATGAAAATGTTGAAGACGTTATTTAAGATCACATCTGCTTCCTTGTAGAAGAAGGTAGAAATAGAAGATTGTGAAGTAAATAATTATTAATATAATGATTAATTAATAATGATAATTTTTAAAGCGAAATAACTTTAATTATACTAGTACAAAAATATGTGAAAAAAAGGGAATAATAAGTATAATGTATGAAGACAATTGCTTCATTTTATTAGTAATAATAATGATTGTATCATGCGTGAGATAATATTTATATTTGTAAGACATTATAAATTTTATTCAGTAGCACAAATAAACAAACACAATAGACGGCAGACCCACGTCTTATGGAATATTTCAAACATAACTTGGCAAGAAAAAAAGAAAGGTTTTTAGCATTAAAAAAGTCGGCACGGGGACAGAAAAATACTTGATACCTTACAGAAATTTCACAACTGCAGTTATCCCCTATTTTTTTGAATACCAACATTTCTCATAATTTCACTTATAAATATTTACTTCGTTTAAATAAAAACGTCTGCGCTTTACGAGCAAATTCGGCTTTCAAGTTGCAGACGATTTGTAATTTATCAATTATTTTACAGTCAATGCAGTAATGCAGTCTCAACAGTCTTAAAATAAGTATTTGAAATAAATAAAATCTCTATGATAATTAATGATGAAATATCTTTCATAAAGTATTTAATTTCAAGCGCTTTATAGAATTTTAATCATTTCCTCTGTAAAATTTTTAATAATGCTCAATTTCAATATTATTTATAAATATGAAGTAATTTTAATTACAGCAATATTTAGATTATTTCAAAACCTTTGCGAACATTTCTGAATTATGATTACTAGAATAGTTACTAAATGAGATAAAATAAAGTTATTTAAAAAACTGTATATATTTAACTGCAAATATATTAACTGTATATAAAGTTGAAAAAACTGTATATATATAAATTGATGAAATATCTTCATTGGATTATTTGCTTTTATGTTGGGCTTCGAAGGAAAGGTGTCCAACTGTTTAAGTGGCTGTTGTTTTTCTAAAGCATTTAAATTTCAAAGCGTTAAATAAAACCCAAACACACTAGATTTAATTGTCCTTTGGAAAATTTTTTAAATGATTTTTAATGGCACGGTTAGTCACGTATTGCTGACATTATTGGCAACGACATAGTGGAACTACAGATAATAAAAAATTTCTTAATTTATATTTACGTACCTTTGCTTTTTTCTAAATGCCACTTTTTTGACGATAACTGTACATTGTAGTTATGATAAAAAAAATGGCAATTACTTATCTCGTAAATCACGTAAGACCCAATTTAAAGTTAATTCTATTGCTGTTTATCTTTATAAAAGTTTTAAGCTACGCAGTCGGTAGAACAATAAATTTGTAAGCTAGGATGGTGAAGTCAATTTTTTTTCTATTGTAAGATTGTCTCGAGTTGAAAGAAGTTTTTTTTTTTTTTTTTTTATCTTGCAGGAATCAAAGTCTAATGGGTAGTGGATAACAGTGCAAATGTTTATCTCGTCATTCATTCTTGGTTCAAAATTACGTAGCTCGTGAACCAAGTTTATTGAATCTTACAGCGTTTTCGTACAATTTTAAAATAAATTTCTTTTCATCATACACACTAAATTAAAAAAAATTGTATTAAATTACATGGTTTATTAATAAATAGTTAGAAAATGGATAAGACTGAAAATGTTAGAGAATGAGACATTTTTTATGTTAGATGTTCAAATCTGATTAATTAAATTTTTTTGTTGAAATTTTTTTTAATATTATGGCTGATATACATTTAATATGCAGCTTTAATATTTAATTGATCAAATTAATTAAATCACATCAAATTTATTTATAAATATATACTGTTATTTCAAAAATTTATATATAAATTTATGAAATATTAAACAATGCTCAGATTAAAATGAATTTTTCAAATGAAGTTGTTATTCAACTTATTTGTTTCTGAATTTCGATTCGAATTATCATTACTTATTCATTTCATAGTCCATGAAATTACTGAAAGCAGATTAAGTAGAAATGAACTTTTCTCTTTAAATTTAAATTATATATTTTATATAAGAATTCCATAAGAATAATATAAGTTTTTATAAAAATTAATTTTAGCACGCAATGGATTATTAATTTCTATTTGTAAGTAAGAAGAAAATCAATTTATGATTTGAAACATTTTTGAAAACCATTATGAACAAACTAATTAAAATTCCTTTAGTGTCACAATCTGTAAAATTTCTTTTCAATTTAATTTATATAGAGTTCTTTTCATATATAAATGGTGAAATCATGCACATTTGGAATATTAATTCTCAAATAAACACATTCACGATACTTATTTTTTAAATTAAAAAATAAGATCGAAGTGTACTAAAATATATTTTTATAAAAATAATTAATAAACTCTCATAAATTTATTTTTATCATTAAAAGAAATTCTACGTGTAAGAAGGGATATCATAAAGTTTAAATTATTACTAACAAATAACCAACAACATATATCAGTAAAATTTATTCTGCATATGAATTAACTTTATGTACATAATTTTCTGAATTGCAGCTATTATTGATGATTTGTTTCGTTTTAAGAAGACGTAAATTGAAGTGAACCGTAATATCATAAAGTTTTAATTATTATCTCGGGGTATAGAAAAGTTTTAATTATTACTAAATATTGAGAAAGCAACTTAATTTATATTTAAATTTCTTAGAACTTCTCTGCATAGTCACCATCCACAGTTATACTTTTCTCCCAGCGTGTTTTGACTTATTGTAGAACTCAGGAAACTAATTATCCATGCTGTGGGGTACTTCAATCTATGTCTTCCTGAAATCAAATATTTTTTCATTAATAGTTATAATAATCAGAATTATATTCATAAAAATCAATTAATATACAAAATAATTTTTATTAAGACATTTGGATTATTTCTTAGTAATAATTAAGACTTTACAATACCTTCTTTCATTTTGAGACATTGTATTATATTCTAGTTTCTTAAATACCTAATGAATTAATCTTACTAATTTTTCATATAGTTGACGCATTTTTCTCCTATTTTTGATTAATTGGGTATAATACTTTTGTGTTAGTTTATTTGAAGTTTTAATTTTCAGATGTATATTATATTTAATTAACTTTGATTATGCAATTATAATTATCCATTGTAATTTTTAATATCGATACACACTTTTGGGTGAGATATAGATGCGGAAAAAATGCTGCAAATGGCAGCCCTGAAAGAAAAAACACTTCATACCTTCAACGACAATAAGTAGTGAGTTATGAATTTATGCGAATATAGAATTCAAAATGATAATGTAGTAAGTACAGAATAAAAATTCTTGGTTTCAACAACGGAGTTTTTTAGTTCAGAATAATACAATTATGAAATTCTAAAGAAGTACAAATATTTTACTCGTAAATTAATTTAGTTACTACTTGAGTTTATTCCTTACTTTTGTTAAGCTGATTTGTTCGTTTATTCTTTTCATCTGAGTGTTCATATTTTTATTATTTAAAATGAGGGATAAATGAAAAATGATTCATCCATAGTTGTAATTTTTATTTGCGACCCAGTGCTCAAAATTCTTATTCTTAAAAGCTACATGTATCCTTTAAGTCTACACTGTCACATTTCAGAATAGAATATTTGAAAGAACTTTTTAATCAGCATTGCCAGATGGAACTAGACAAATTTCTTCAGATTACGCTTCCCTCTTCACTAAAATAACACTATTTTTCAAATATTTACCCCTGACGATGTTTTTCTATTACTTGAATACTGTTTTAGCAGTGATCATAATAACAACTAATATACAGCATACAACAAGATTTGAATTTGTCTCCCCCCAAAAATGCTTTGAGTTTTTTTCTCCAGAATTATTTTTCGTCCTCGGAATAAAATTCAGATTAAAAATAAACATCGGTTTATCTTAACTGATATGGATTTAAGCTGAACTAAAAAGATATCAACCATGCTTTCAGCAGTTAACTTCTAAGAGGGACAACATTCATAAATAATTCATAAGAATTCTAACTTTCAAATATTTTCTTTATACATTTGTTTGATAGCAAAAATATGATACTTTTTACGCTTTTAAATAATATGATGTTCCTAACTAACAAGAAATATAAAATAAAATAATTAATTTTGGATATTTGTCAGTTTATATTTACTAATAACTTTATAAAAAGAAGGTTAAGAAATTCAACTTCGTACACATATTTTATTCGAATGAGAACAACACCACTCGCTTGCTAGAGCCTCACTCGTCTCTAGAGTCATGCTAGGATCATCTCTGATCTGAGCAATAGATTTTTTAAAATTTGTTCTCAGGAATCATTGATGTGCTGAGAAATGAAGATATCGACCCTCATGGAGATGAAGTTGAAGCAGCAACTTGTCACTGCACTTGATCTTGCATCACCGCTTCCCAAAGAATATCTTTCGGAACATTGCTGTCATTTTGATTCCATCATTCTCAGCGATGCACAGAGATTGTTTACATTGAAAAAGTCTGAGATTATTGAGAAGTCCGATAAGTTAAAAAATGATAAGTATAAAGGAAGACCAAGTTCACTTGATCTTAGTCTTCCATTATGCTTATCATCCTTTAACTTATCTTTTCCCAAAAAAACATTTGTTTTAGAGGGAACTCTTTGATCCACTTAAAAACTAATGACCTTAAGTTTGTTTCACCAATTTGCATATTTCTGAGACATTTTTATTAACTTCGGAGTTTAATTTATTTACAGTTGTTTGTATCATAAGACTGCTGGAAAGTTTTATACTTCTCGAATGAAAGACCGTGTATTTACACTTAATTTAACAAATACATAAAACTTTTGGGAATACCCCAATAGACGATCTTCCACATAAGCATGAAACAACTAACAGGTGGCTCAACTAAGACTGAGATCTAGCGTCTGTTTTAAAACTTCTGTGAGTCAGCGTGCTTTGAGCATTTGTAGGTGCTAATCATGCTAAATAAAACGTCTCTGTTCACTATTATTGTCTCTTTATTTGTCCTCCCAACACCATTTATTATCGAAATTTTGAACCCGATTATGTCCATGTCATTCAAAATTTGCCCCTAGGGCGAATAACAAATTTTAAACTGCATTTATCTCCAACCAATAGTTAATTTTAATCACGTTTTATTTTACAAAAAAAATGTTGAAATACTCTTTGATTAATATAAAATGATAATTTTACTTTTCACTTCTATATAATGACAGATATTGAAATTATAGAAGACTAATTATTTGAAGTTAAGTTACAAGCAATAAAATAATTTTAAGATATTTATAAAATTTTTAAATATAAATTATTAAAATATTAGTGACTGATTTTGAATTCCGAAATCACGGTCAAATGATGTGGACAAACCTGATATCTAATACCAAATTTTCATATATGCCAATAGAGGTATTTGATGCGTAGTATGAATAAACGTATTACAGTCCTCGTTAACAACGCGACTGTCTCTAGTAGAATCAAATTTTGAGACCATATCTGGATTGCAGTATCATTGGCTAGTATATATTAGTAGTAATCCTAATAATCATTAAAAACTTATATGGTTCGCCACAAAATGCCTTTTTCATAGACCTTATTCAAATTTAATTACATAAAGAAAAATTAAGTCTTAGAGATTTGGTATAATTTAAATTGTTTATTATATAAAATTTAGAATATTTCACTGCAAAAAATTAACATATGATACGATTTATTTAACGGATAAGGATCCTTATGGAGTTAATTAATTTTAAATATTGACTTATATTTATAATTCATTGTACAGCTACTTTATTGTTTCTATATTTACGAGGTTTGATTGAAAAGTAAAGCTTTAATGACCATAACTGTTTTATTTTTTACATAAGTTTCAAAATCTTTTGTTGTACCCGCCAACTACAAGCATCCCCTATATATTGCAAAATTCACTTTTCGGCATAGACCCATCTCTTTCTGCGGGCTTACGCATACTCGTTACTTGTCGGACAGTCCCTTATGAGAAGAATCTCGTCGGTTGTTGTAGAAACCAATGTTTAATAACAGTTTCCCCCGCCGTCCGTCGGTAAAACGAAAGTGGTGTCCCGTAAAGTGCATTTTTATTTTTGGGATTAGGTGAATGTCGGAAGGTGCAAGGTCATATGCAAAGATATCTCTCAGCATTATCCTGATGTGGGTCTCCCTCTTCTTCAATTCTTAGCTTATCTACGAGAAACAGAAAAAGGAACCTGCTTAGAGGGAAGATACCGCGGAAGATATAATTTTCACGTACAACCAGGTCTTTGAAACACAGGTGCAAATAAAAAAAAAGTTGTGGATACAAAGGCATTACTTTTCAATCCAATCTTAATTAAAAGCGTTAGTATCAGAATCATTTAATGAGACGAAAGTGCTTGAAATATTATTTTTTAGAATACCAAATGGAGAAATATAGCAATAATGATCACAGAATTGGAATACACTCATTGTACAATAGAACGAACTTATTTTTGGACTTTTTATGTAACACAAGAATGCGAGTTCCGTCATTCGGTAAATAACACAAAAATGTCAGTATTTCTAGACTTTACAAAAACTATTCAGAAAGAGAGAGAGAAGGGTGGAATAGTTTATGAGTAAAAAATATTTTCTACAAAACAGTTCTTAAAGAAAAGTTCTAGAGAAGAAAGTAAATAAAAATGTACAGCGCTCTGCTTTTTTCCCCATACAAACCGGGAAATCAAAGTCCATGGCTCCTTGTACTATGCAGTATTGCACGGAAAAAACATATCATTGTAAAGGACTCAGAAAAATTCGAAAGCTGTTGTCTTCTCGCTGTAGTTTTTTTTTTTTTTGATCTATGGAGTTGAATAATACTTCGATTTCATATTTCTCGCTGAAGTCCGAGTTAAAAAAGGAACACTACGTTTATGTTAGACAAAATGCGCTTTTTCAAAATATCAAAGGAAGGAATGTTTTTTTTTTCTTTCCAAGTTGAATTCTCCTTTGATTGGAACGCTTTCAAAAAAATAAAGCTAACATTTTGAAATCTTGATTAAAATACTATGGGGAATAAAAAGAGACTAAGTAGCAATATTAAAGCATTAAATTGAATTTTAATCCCTTTAAAGTTACACACATATTTGTAATATCTTGAAGTTTAAATTATTTTGTTCCTTAGTATTTAAATACGATTATTCAAACATTACTTTTGATAATAAGCTATTGAAAACAGTCTCAATACTAACAATAAGTAGAAACGATAGGTAAAGAATGCAAAAAAAATATTTCGTTTGAAAATTGATTATAAAAATTATCCTTTTAATTATATATAACGATAAAATTTACTAAACATGATTATTCATTTTATGTGCAACTGTATCATTAACACATTGATGTCCATTAAGTGTCCATAAACATTGTTAGATTAGAAAGGAAAGCAAGTAGCAAAATATTATTTATTGCCTATATATCGTACAATGGAGGAAGACATGATTAAATATACATAGGCTTTTTGAGGTACATTACATACAGAATTCAGTACTCCGAAACGCTGACACTGGAAGAAACAACAACTATAATACGACGGGACATCGAACCACATTGCGCTTGGATGACAGATAAGGCTACATCATTCCATGCGGATTCATCTATCTGCCAGAAAGTAGTAGTGGGTGGCCAGTGGTGTCGTATTAGTCATTCGACAACACTTGATAAGATATTATCAATAGATAACAGACGGGGAGAACGTAGCCGTAGAGGAGAACAGTGGAAAACCCTCTGAATCCAAGTAGGTCAGGACAAACCGCACGACATACGGATGTGCACTGTTTTGTTGAAAAATTGCTTCATGGAAGTCTCGAGGAAATGAACAGCTATGGATCTTAACACATCGAAATGTAATGTTGACAGTTCCAAAGTACCGGTTATGCAAACTCTATATAATTATGATATGTATCCAGTAGCTATCTATACCTTCACTTCAAGTGATGGTTAAGGGAAGAGTCATAGAAGCACTATACCAATGATGAATTTAAGCTGGAAACATTTATTCTCCTCGGTACCTCCACACAAAGATTCATTCATAATGATGTTATATGTAGAATCTGGATTCATTTCTAAAGACTACAAAACGCTGCTCTGTATCCATGATCGTTGTTCAACGCATCACGAAGGAGCACCTGTCTCTGTTGAAGTGTCAAGGGAAACCTAATTATGGTAGCCGTTTAGAAAAACCGTGTTGCTACAGATTTAATGTTATTGCCCGAGCAGACATTTGTTGTCAGAAAAAGTATACAAGTTTTTCATTCAAAGTACTTGAAGTAAGCGAAATACTTTTTAAAGCTGCGTGTACAACATATTTCTTCTCTTTGGTCATGAGATGGGGAATTGCTGAAATCCTGTACGGTCTTCTGTATGAACTTCCAGGGTTTATTGATTTCTTATTCATATGACGATCATGGACCGCAAACAATGCGAGTGGGAACATGCAGGACAATAAACAGCGTTCCTGATAGGCCGACGAATAGCCACAATCAAATCCTGTCTCGCAATAGTCGGAGCTCCTATTTCTTACACGAGTCATATTATTACCTACATAAATAACCAAAATTCGAATGCAACTTCTGAATGATAAAGCCTCTGTACAATCTTTCCTTTTATCCAGATTGTAAATAGCCTCACTCTTACCTATCTTGTTCAGTTGCGTTGACAAGGCAATAATTTCATATGCTAGCATGTTGTACCTTTCACACCAATTCGGCGTTTATTGCATGTTCTTTTTTTTGTAACAATTTCATTGGCTAGTAGTTTTTATTAATGTACTGAACTATTAATGAAATATAGAAGTATTCTCATTCAAAATTGCATCCCTAATTCAACAAAAATCATTGATTATCACTTAAGGGATCGTTGATAATTAATAATTGTTCTAATTAATACATTTAAATGACATATTACAATTCATTACGCTTCTATAATTTAGATCCATATAAGTGGCGATATCAGTTTTTCCCAGTTACATTATTTTGAAAGTTATGAATACCTGTTTTATAATATCTTACATTTTACGAGAATGGTTACAAATATCTATTTTTGACAATAGATGGCATTTCTGAGTCAAGTTTGTGTTACTATCGGGAGCTTCCATATGTTAAAATGGCACCGACCTAAATTTCATTTATTCATATGGTAATTTTTATTGGTACTCCTCCAGTTGTCGTCGTTATTTTGCATCGAGTTGATATAAAAAGGAAAACCATCAGAGCATAATACTACACTTAATTGCCAAGTACTCATTTCTGCTTCCTTTCATTCCAATTTCCATTCCAGACACAGGCACTTTTTGAACCACCCTCCATAAATGGTTAGCCTTAAATATTATACAGCCCTTTCCAAAATTAATCTGTAGTAAGGAGTAAAGTGAATCAATAAACTATTAAAATGCCTTGAAGTTGTTACAAATTAACTGTAACTTATTAAAACTTATGTCACATAAAGTTTAAGTTATTGTTAAGCTGTAAGCAGGACTGCATTACAGGTGACATAGATTATACATCCTTATCTAATAATAAACTTTCCTGTCATAGAAAATGTTTCGAGTACTATAATTTGCATATACTTTGAACAATACATATTAAATTCTAATTACAATAGAATTTGCATTGTAATTATTATTCCAATTCTCACAGCATAATCAATGGTAGGAAAATTGATTATGCTTATAGTAATAGATTTAAAATATGAACAAATGTGATATGAACTATTTTCCCCTCATAAATCTATTAAACTGACTAATCAATTTACTTTAAGAATATTTGTTGTACAGTACCTCTTAGTGTGGCCGTGAAATCCTTGTGATCATGATCGCGGAAGCAACTGGAGTTATTTCCGTCCAGTAGCACATTCGAGCCCTGACCTACTAAAGACTCTCCGTGTAGGGAGGGTTGATGCAAGTTAAATGTAATGTAAATTTCAAGTTCTCCCATTTACATGGCTGAAAGATTGGAGATGGAGAGGCCAGCTTAGTTACTATTCTCGCTGCTTGACCGAGGTTCAAAATTACGACATCCGTCGCCAATAGCCTTCGTATTTCTCCCTATACGACGTTTATAAACAATCACAGCACTGTTTATGGTAAATGCATTATAACGTAAACGATGTTTAATGACCTATAATACAATAAAATTCATTTATATTTTATGAAAAGCTCTTATTAATAACTTGGGAAAAAGTAAATCAAATATACTACAGAGAATAGAACACATAATGAGAATTTTCAAAAATCGAATAAGAAATAAAAAGTTATGATCGTTGAGGCATTGCTTTTCCATCAAGTTTAGTAGTTTTTTCTGCAGCATTCTATATGAGAACTTCGAAACCCAGTTAAATTTAATTCTAGTTTTGAAAATTTTAATACTATTAAGTTTTTTTTTTTTATTTTTGAGCATTTTAATTTAATCTTATTAAATTTAACTGAGTATAATTACATTAATCCTATGATTTCTCACCATGATCTTCTAGCAGAGAATAGATACATGCCTGTATAACTCCTTGACCACAACTTTATAAAAGAACTAAAGCTCTGATAAATTGAAGGTTACCCATTAAATTTAATGAACTTGTAAAACAATTTTCTTAATGTTTATTGCTTTCGTACTTTACGTATTTTACGCTTTATTCAAATCGAGTATCAAACTTTCACCCTTCTTTACTGACAAACTTTTTCCGGCCATTGAAGTAAGATCGTTATGCAAATAATTTTCTACTAGTTTTAAAATCACTTTTAGTTTCTATTTTATCGTAGTAATTTTAAAGTGCATCTGAAAAGACTTAACAACTTTACTATTATAATGCTGGTGCTGAGCAATGTGTTAAATATCCTACTCTGTTTTTATTTTCTCAAAGGTAAATAAAAGAAGAAAATACTTGAAGGTCAAACTGCATCGTCTTAAAATCGACTAGAGTCCTAATTTTTTCCAGGTTGTTTCCAGTCGGGCTGAACTCAAAGTTTTTTTGTGATTTTTTTTAAATCTGTTTGAAGGTCTTTTTTGTTTAGCAATTCAGCGTTTTTGTTCAGTACATTATGTTTGTTTTACTAACTATTATAAGAATCGTTTGATACTTGTGGAGTGTATAAAAATTAGTTTATTTGTCTCAATAAAAAATTCCACACTCTCTTTTTTTCTGAGCAATTAAAATATAAATTCTTCTCTTTACAATAATACAATAAGAAAATACAATCTTAATTCATTATAGAATATTCCAAATGTCACACATTGACTGTAACATTGGCGTTTGAATTAAAATTGCTCCATTTAAATGCTGTTTGCGTCAGTTTTTGCAGAAAAATATTCTTTAGTGATCTATCAATAGAACAATAGTAAGAATTAAGATAGAAATTTATTGCTCTATAAATTTATATAACATCTTTTTTCTTATTTACTAATATCAGCAATTGATCTAGATAAATTAATTTTTTTTATTCTAAGTCTATTTTGCGATAATTTAGCTAAGCTAGATCAAAATCAATAAAATATTTTAAATTGCTTAAAATTTATATAACCCTAGCTACAATATATATGAGGTTCACGAAATATGTATCATCCTTAGATGTTTTCTTATCCTACTCTTCGAACATTATTCCAAAATATTCTTAATATGCAAAGCTGGCTAAAACTATTGTTGAAATTAATGTATCCTTTCCAATTATAAAAGACAGTTTAATTAAAAAATAAGAGTTTGTTGAAAAAAAGAATGTAAGATGGTCATTCAATAAGTCATTAGAAATTCCAATAGATGGTGCTCTTAGCATCAAAAATGATTTGTGTTTAGTAATAGACAGCTTAGTTACTCGTATTCGCGATCATGACAGCTTTCGCACCTCTGGAATTCTTCGACAAAATTTTTCCGCCGATGAGATCCTCTTCGCCACCTTTGGAAAGGATTCACTAGAATAAACCCTATGTTTATATTTTTGATTGATTTTCGGTGCAAAATGATGCCCTGTGGTCTTACCGACTGTATCAAATCGTTGCAAAATGACGTTGATTAGCAATCAAATTTTGATTCAGCAACCAAATGACTACCAAATAATTTATGAGTCAATGTCAGATTTGCTTCGGTTCCGTTTAAAAGATGGCAGCGCCCATAACAGGTACAACAGTTTATCTTAATGACATCATTTGTCTTCAAATAAAGTAAATTTTGAACTACCCTCGTAATTTATTAATAGAAAATAAGCAAACAATGTTGGATTCTATTTTAGCCCATGTTTCGGCGAAAAAGCGATATGGCTATAAAAATCTCCACAGATGCAATTTATGCAAACTGTTCGGCGTAATTTGGCACCATTTTGCATACTGTTGCCAAAGCAAGGGCTAAAATAGAATTTACCGCAAGTATTAAAGAATCAACTTGAGGAATAACATCCAAATTTTAGTTAATTTTGCTTAAATTTTCAACAACGTTCTTTCAGCAATGAAAGGCATTGTGTGTGATTGTTTATTAACGTCGCATTACGAACAACACGAGGGCTATAGCCATCAGACCTCATTATTTTTAACCTCCCTCAATTGATAAGAGTGACACCCTATCTGGTAACCCCTATTCTAACTTTCAAACCATGCCATTGGAAGTATTTGGAGCCTGGGCAAGTTTAATGTGCTTCATTTCCATTTCACGGTCTTGTGTAGCATCCAAATTCGAAATTCGACTCGATAGATCAAAGCTGGCGTTGATTTGGCGATAATGATCACTAGGCTACCACGACCAAAGCATTTTGTTTATTGATTGATTGATTGGAGCTTCTAACGGCAAATAGAGCAACAAATGAAATTATTCGCCAATCATTGTGTTTGGTCACAAAAAGAAATTTAAACTTTATTTATTGCTGTGGCTCATATAAAGTTATGCACAAAAATGTTCTTTTTCGATTACAAAAAAACTTAAGAACTATTAAGATAGGCCATAAAGTTTCCTCAAAAAAAATTACTTCTTGGTGCCGGAATTCAACCGCTTTAGAATAATATAAAAGTAAAGGTGATCAGTATTTATTTGGATTTTAGGTGCTCATTCGTGGCTGCCGTAGTCCAGTGGTCAGGTATTTGAGTTGTCATGATCAAGAACTCACGGCCGGCGTTTAGCCATTGAGTCGAGGGTTCGAGTTCTCATGCCATTAAAGACCTTCGATGAATCGGGAATGGTGTATGTTGAATGATATCGAGGTTCGAACTCCTTTTGTTTGTATGGTGTGGAAATTTAGAAAGGAGGGTGCCAGGTCAGGTATCATCCTCATCACTTGATTCAGGTTCGAAATTACGAGGTCCGTCTCCTATAGCCCTTATCAAGCGTTAATAACGTGAGACGTTAATAAACAATCAATCAACCAATTAAATGCTCACTCACTGCAGAAAAAATGTGGTAATAAATTTTATATCGGCATGTAGTGTCCACATCATTCCTGTAGAAGATGAAATACTTTAATATCTATTGAATGAAAAGCATCCTTCAAAAGGGTAAGTCAAGGTAAAAGGTAAAGAGTAATAGTCTTTGTTGATCTATACCCCACAAAAACCAATGAATCAATATCGTCATGCAAGTATTGTACTATAAGCGAAAAGAAAATTATTTTCCGAAAAAAATCATTACTTTCTTTTTTTCGTTTTCAAGTTCAACATTTATTTAGAAAAAATATTACATCTTGGAAATTGTAGATATTAAATCCCATCCAGCTTCAAATATTTCTAATAAATAAAATAATTTTAAAATTGAATATAGTATGACAAAGAAAAAAAAAAGATATCTTTTTGGCTTTATATCGTATTATACATGTTATATAAGATTTAAACATATGCAGTTCACGCATATCCAAGGTAAGTATTTGGGCTTTATATATGACCAAAAATCAAATGAAAATTAAACTTTAAGGGGAAAAATATACTTAATGGTTACTGTGTGTAATTGGTACACATTTTATAAAGTATTTGAAATATGTCGGTATATGTATTATATTAGTACGAGAACAAAGTCAGAAATATCTTTGAATTTGTCAAGTATTTTTAAAATATAGAATAGCTTATCTAAAAAAAATTACAATCTTATAGTGTTTTTGATAAAATATTCAGATTCTTTCGATTCGATCGGAAAAAATTATTTAGTATCAAAGGAAATAAGAGATACTGATTATTATTCAAGAAAACTTCTTTTTTTTGTTTTAGGAATAACTGTTAATTAAGAATCTCAAGTAAGATCAAACTTGATAATTTCTTCGTTCAAGTTCGTATTTATCATTCGTATGATATGTAAAGTACGATAATTTCAGGAAATTTTAAAATTAGTGTTTAAAGAACAAATTGTAGAAGTGTTAAATGAATAACCCAAGGCATTTGATTTAATATTTAAAAATTAAATTGGAAGCATTAGTATATATAGATATCTTAAGAAGAATAAAAGGTTTTAGGAAGTTTTTTCTCTAAGAATTTAAATTATTAATCTGCAATTGATATTTTATGTGATAACAATTAAAAATTAGAATTAAAAATGTTTGTGTATACAACTCTCTAAAGTAAATTAAAATATTTTAGGAATTAAAAGTATTATTCTGTAATATGAAAATTCTCTAAAATAACATTTAATATTTTAATGGGAAATATTTATGTATACAACTATTTTAAGACAAATAAATATTTATAAAAGCTTTCCCATAAGTATTTAAATTATTCTTCAGTATTACATTATTATTAACATTTTCTGTTACAACATTTAAACCTTATGATCAAAAATGCTTGTGTAAAAAAAATTCTTAGGACAAAAATAATTTTAAAACTTTTTCCTTGAGAAATTTATCCATTTGAAACATTGTATTTTATCATGCTATACATTAAAATATTATAAATAAAATCAAGAAACCTTAGTTTACAGAAACACTGAATAAACGTTCTAAATGTTGGAGTGTCAGTCGTTATGTAAAATTCAACCCTTAAATTTGATACTTTGTTTAAACAAATTTCATTTTACTCTATCGATTTATTAATGAGTTCGCATTCATTCCCTGAAGATGGCTTAAGGAAATATTCTAAGAAAAGAAGGGAATTCCTTTCTCCTTATCACAATTTCTTCAAGAAGGGTAGTATATATATATATATATAATTATGAAAGAAGGATTCTATTGAGAAACCATTAAAATATAAAAAAATTTTAAATGACAGATACAATTTACGTAATGATATTTCAATTTCTTCCAGAGACCCCTAAGAAATCCTCATGGGAAATCTTAAAAACACATCAAAATAAAACATCATATAAATTATTGGGAATATATCTCTTTAAAAAATCTAATGGATAATCGCATTCTTTACATTCTCTTATAAACCTCTTAATATTATTGAATATATATTTATCATTTGTAACTAACATTTTATTACGATGCAAAAAGTTTAATATAATATTTCTGTATATGGATAAATGAATATTGTTTCTCAGTCAGGCATTTTAATTATCTTAAATCCGAATGCATCTCTTTTATCAATTAAATTACTATAAATGATATGATCCTTTAGCTGTAGCTCTGTATCCAAATATTCAGCCCCCCCCCTCCGTATCTGTATTTGTTTGCAATAAAATCAAATAATTAGGATAAAATTCAATATTTGGCTTAAAATCTTTACATTTACTAAAAATTATTAGGTCGTCTACATAGCTATATAAAACATAAAGAGAGTTGTTAAGGTGGTTTGATTGGTAGTGGTTTGAAATATATATATATATATATATATATATATATATATATACCCTTCTTGGAAGTTTCAAAAAACAAAAAGAAAGAGGTTGGATAAGTTGAGATTTATATCGTATCGAATAAATATTTATTTATGTACTTTGCAATATTGAGCCATAGTTAAGTGATGAAAGCGATACCTTGACTTGAACTTTCTCTCCACACTTCAATATTATCTCAACGAGAGGTACTCGAGCCATGTCAAATAAGAGATCTATAAATCCTCTCTTGTACGCCCGTTCTTTAGAGTAATCAGGAATCGAACCCACTAATCTACCGGAAAAACAATTCGTGATTTTTACCTTGTGGTAGTTATCCTGACTCTTTAGCTATCTCGATAACATTTATATTGTAAGCGAGACATGTAATTGCACTCTTTATCTTAAAACAGCTGACACTTCGAGTGCATTTGAATTGAATCATAAACTCGGGAAAGAATTCAATTACAGTTTGTATTTATTCCTCGCTTCTAATAAGCTGATTTTTATTGTTCTCTTAAATCCCGATTTACGAAGATGTTTTATAAAGTACCTGCATTAGAAATGGGAAATAAGAAGCGGGTAACACGTTGTGGTATTGCCTAGTGATCGCAAATTCTTTTGCAGATATCCATGAGTATGCAGCCTTCGTTTCCCCCAAAAATGTCTCCAAAACGTTTCCGACCGATGAGACCATCTTCGCCTTTTTTATGCAGATTCATCGGAAAAGAACTCATTGCTTTAATTTTTGTATGGTTTTTGGTGTACATTGAGGAATCCAAGTCTTTTTTGAATTTGATAATTCAACGCCTATTAATGATGACAACTGGACAAGCTAGCAATCAGTTTCAGAAAATGACTACCAATTTTACATAAACCACTAAATCTATATCAGTTATATTTTGGTGCCGTTTGATAGATAATAGCACCATAATGGCTCCACCAACTGACCATAGAAACGGACTAAACATAATTAAAACAGGTACCTTTTGAACACGCTCGTACTTCCGCCATGACTCACAAAGTGAGTGTCTATACCCTGCGATTGGAATAAAAGTAATTAATTAGATATTTCTCTGCCTCTGTAAGTTTACTAGATCTCTAGAAACTTTGAATTTATTAATTTATTGCTTTATTTGTAAACTACCTTAGTTCTAAATTTTGTGACTCGCAATAAATGTTAGATGGCTTCTTGAAATAAATTTCAATAATCTTATTATTTACAGTCTATAAAGCAAAATTAATAGTTAAATCAATATAAAAGATTATTGTTAACCGTGTAAAGGTATATTACAAAGTAAAAAAGGAGTATTTGAAACACTGAAAATAAAATTATTAACAGAGATTTTAGTTTATATTAGCGTCGCACTAGAAGCAACCCAAGGGTTATTGGTGACGGACCTCGTAACTTTGAACCTCGGTCAAGTCACGAGGACGACACCTAAGCTGGCACCCCCTCTCCTAACTTCCACACCACGAAAACGGGAGGACTCTGGCAGCCAAGGATCGAACACGCGACTGAATGAAAACCGCCGGTCACAAATCCGAAACTATGACCACTAGGCTACCCCGGGCATTTATTAACAGAGAAGGAATAAAGTTATTTTACAATAAATGTTTAAATTTAGAACTGAGTGCGCTCTATTACACATTACAAATAAACCAATCGTTCAATTTTCCTTGATTCACAGTTTGCTATATATAAAAACAGCAGTGGTATAGAGTGTATTTCATTTTTTTTTTCATCCTAAAAGAAGTATATATGGTATCGAATTTTGTGATTCTCTAATTCTGTCCCAAAAAAAATTTAAGTAAATTAGAAATAAGTAAAGGAAAAACAACGGAGTAGATACGGACATCGTATTCACCCAAAAAAGTGCATATATTTAGCTGAATTTGAAAGGAAAACAAATATCGTGATTTATTGGATAAAATAATCAAAAGATTATCTGTAACTTTGAAGTGCCAAAATATTTATTTTCAAAATTCTTTGTTCTTTTACTTGCATAGCTATTTTCTATATTTTCTGTAATAACTCTGTGTAATTCTCAACTATATCTTAAAGTGTTAACAAATTTTGATGCAACGTTTAGCACACACACACACAAAATAGTATTGGAAGATTTTATTCCGAAATATTCGGCCAAATTTTAAAACTATAATTGTATTTTTTACAAATCTTCAAGGGCAAAACACGAGAAGAAATATAACTTTTTGATATTTTGTTTGAATAAGCCTGTTTTATAAAAAAAAGTAAATAATTGATTGTAACAGATCTCCATATAAATTGACAGGGTCGTGTAATTTTTCTTCGTGAAAAAGATTGATTATTGAACAAGACCAATGATCGTACCATTACTGAAGACAATTAATGATCCTCCAAAATAAATCTGATCTTGCCATAAACACTCGAGGACAATTATTCTTCAAAGAAATGTATGCCCCCCCCCCCCAGGTAGTTTCAAGTATTATTTTCAAATTGTATAAAGATAACGTAATTTCTCTATCTCAAGGATTATTTTGTAGATTCTATATAAAAATCAGGAGTTTGTTTATTTTATATCCCCCTTATATATAAATATCAATTCAAGAAAATAGATGAATTTTTAAATAGATTGGAGAGTATTTAAAATAAGACATTTTCCAACGTATAATTTATATTTCTCATGTAATCATTAACATGTTTTAAATTTATCTCAATTTTTAAATAGAAAATCATTGATTAAATTGTTTTTATTCATTAGAAAACATTTTAATGTGTTTAAGTGTGTGGTGATTTTAAATTCATAATGTAACATTATGTATAAAGTTTGTTTAGCAATCTCATTAATTATTAGAATAAAATTGTTTTGTTTTTTTTTGTAATTATCTTAAATTTTCATTATATTCTTTAAAATATCTGAATTTTTTTAGAAGCTTCTAATAATTATAATTTTTTATTTTCAATTTAAGCATTACAACATTTTTTTTTAGGTTTCATTTTTGCAAAGTTATTGATTTAATTATTTTTTTATTTGTTTTATGTTTCCATCAAAAAATTCTGTATTAAGAATTAAACTTTTTCCTGGTTTTAATGAACTTTAAATGACGCTTCACGAAAAAAATTTAAGAAATTAAAGAATTTGAAGTCATTATCTATTCATGAGAAAGGTTTTATGTTTAAATAGAAAATTTGTTTTCTCTTTCATCATCATGCTATGAATAAACTTTTTACATTTTTAAAAATTTATGAAGAATTATCTAAAAAAAACTTGAAATCATGGCACGTTCTCAATAATTTTTAATACTATATTTTTCTCTCAGAATATCCTTTGCTCTTTATCGTTCGCATTCTAGAAAAAAAGTTTTTAATAATGGTCCTTGTCGTACATAAAATTATGTATTTTATAGAATTTTCAATTTTTTTTACCTGTACCTAAATGATATTTAAATGCAGAATGAAAAGAAATTTGAAATAAAGCCTGTTCAAAAACATATGTGTGGGAATCTTTATGTTTGTAAATAAACATTTTATTTAGTTTTTTTTATATCATTTGGTTTACATATGAGTGTCTGAACTGTATTCCATGACATATAATGTTGCAAAGACAATAGAAGAGATCGAAACTCACTTAAGACATATTGAGAGCTCTATAAGAAAAAAAAAGAAAGTGTTATATTTTATCTTAATTAGATTTAATGAAAACATTCTTAGCTTGGGAGAGGTAAGAAAAAATAATTCTCAGTTTCAGGTAAATAGAGCTGTTTAAAATCCTATAAATAAATTATAAGTTTGAAATTACATAAATCACGAAGCTAAAAATATTTTTATTGCAAATCTGAAGTATTCAAAGTTATATCGACAAAAAAGCTACAATCGTAATCAGCAATAATCCTCCTTACGAATCTTTCATTTCAACTCATTACAGCCAGGAAGGTTTCCTATGATTAATGAGTTATGCACGTCGGAAGTGTATAATTTCTGGTAGAGCCACCCTAAGCTTGAGGGTCATTTCATTATAGCCAGCAATATCTTACTTCACCTTGAGACGCTATTCTGTTACCTGTCTCTTCTGTCATTTTAAATGTTATTCTTATCACAATGTCCGAATTTTAACTTAAGTTAAAGCTTCGGAAATTAATTAAAATAGTCAATTGTGATTCAAATTAGAGTTAATTAATTCTCTTCAAGGAAGAATGCTCTCAACCTGTTTCAAGTCCCATACTGCGAGTACTAACAAATTCTAAAAGAAAGCGGAGAGTATGCTTACCGGAATACGATGCGAATAAATTCACCAAGTTGTCAATCATCCAGACAGCTTTGGGTCCTGGTCTTAACAAATCGATGAGACAAGCAAGAAAACTCCTGCGCACTTCACACTAGCATTTTCCCTAATACCATAACTTTAGTTTCTTCAATTCAGTTTACTGTCGCTTTTATACGACTTGATAAATCTATTCACACCACTTCAAAAATTTACAGTTTACTTAATTTGCATAAAAATGCTTCATTTGATTGGAAAGAAGTTAGAAATTGAAATATAGAATCAGAAAGAAACTCAAGAAGTTAGTTAAGGGAAGTTCCACGAGTAGTCCATGATACAACCTCATCTTGTTCACAATTTCTTAGGAATTTCGGTGACGTGAACTTTGTGTAGCCTTCAAAAAGGCCATGGGAAATATATCCCAAGACATAACAATAACCGAAGCTATGAAAGTTAAATTATATATATATATATATATATATATATATATATCTAACTCTTGATAGTTCTTAAGAATACCATTAAGTATAGTGAGCTTTCATCAATCCTACATTCTCTATTTCGGCTCATTATAAAATCCGGTATCAAGAAAATCGTTTTCATTAGCTTACTTTTACGTGTGGATTCGGGAGTTTGTTGACCTAAACCATCATGTCGGGACACATCACTGCTGACTTTTTCTAACAATGTTTATTAGATTTGTCAGTTTTAATTTCAGAACTGAATTTCTTGTTTATTTATGGATTGCATATCACGTTTGCAAAATGTTACAAGGGTCGTTCAATAAGTCCATGGGAATTTCAAGAGATGGTGCTCGTTGCATCAAATATAGTTTGTTTTTAGTAAGCATTTTGACTCACAAGATAGCTGTATAAGTCACAATAACTCGGCTTCGTGATCATGACGCCTTTCACCCCTCAAAAATACTTCGTCATTACTTACCTGGCTTTCATTATTGTTGGGAAATATTCACAGGAATCAACCCAACATTTCAATTTTTCCTTGATTTAAGGAGCATAATCTAGAATCCAGGTCTCACCGATACTCACAACTCGAAGCAGAAGCAATCAAATTTTGATTTGGCAACAAGTGACTAACCCATCAAGACAAACTTATGAATAAATGCCGAATGTGTTTCGGCTCCAATTAACAGAGGGCAGCACTCAATGGTAACAACGATTTACTTTAATGATGTCACCTGTCTTCAAATACAAGTACTAGTTGAACCACCCTCGTACAGTCGTCGGAATTATACGTATTTGCAAAGTTTCAGCTCGATTGAATGAGAAAAATTGGGTTAAGGTTCTACAAATTTCGATCCGGAAAGATATTTTTTTACATATGAACTTAGCAAGTTAAATAAAAGCTTATAAAAAGACATTTAAATTAATCATTAACTGATTTTATGGATTTAAATAGAAAAGAAATGCTTGAATTTATTGGGATCAATCTAATAAGATTTATCCTCTTTCTGTTTACAAACTTAAGTCAGTGTAGTTATATTACCCAATCATCCAAAACTCTTCAGCAGATGTCATCAGTGTCTCACAGTGTTTTAAAAGTCGATAAACAACTGGGGACATATAAAAAGCTTCCACTAACGACTTCCCTACTTTGATTCTTTGATTTTCTTTTCTTTTTTTTACTAAGAAAATAGCGTCTGCTAAGTTCTTAATGTCTATTTATCTGCGTAGAGGAGAAAGATATATTGTTCTTTACATGCCTTTTTTTATAAACCATCATAACAGATAGTTTTCTATTTTCATATATTGTGTAGCTGTTGTTAACTATTAATCGAACTATTGGCGCACAGATTATGTGCAAAAAACTATCCCTAAGCTTTAGAAATAGTTTATTCAAAGTAAGAAAAGATTTTACAAAGTATTTGTATTCTATAGTATAACTTTAGTTAGAATGCAGTGTAAATCAATACATAAATGTTACTCTCCAAAACATTTATATTGTTTCACACTGTAAATGTATTGCTTAAAATGATAGTGGTGATGCATACTCCTATGCACGATGCTTAATTTACACGGTTTCGTATTTTTACACTCTTTTTAAACGAAAACAAAGTAACAGTTTTGGGTTTTATTTGGGTGTTTTTTTTGCATTACATCATTTATAAATTAAATGATTATCATATTAATGTGTAGAATTTCAGAGTGCGTAGATCCGAAATGCTTAGCTATTCTGTCATTGAATTCATACCATCCAAAAATAAATTCATTATGATTAAAGAAATTGAAAATGCAGCCAATACATCAATTTATAAAAAGCGCCTATGAGAAGTGTTAATGAATTTTCTGTTAAGCCTCCCGTCTACCGGTGACTTTGATTTCGCAAACGTAATCTTACCCTATGGAATTTCTACTACCATTCTCAAATCTTTACTAATTTATTTATTTGGACGCAAAAAAATGCGTCCAAAAAGCTAAAAATAATTAAGTTTTCAGTAAAATCACATTTTCTCCCGGAGGTTCGAAAATATTTCGAATATTCTTTAAGACCGGAACACACACAAACGAATCATTATTATAAGGGTAAAATATTTTCAAAAATCGGGTGGGGGGGGGGGGGGAAATCATAGAATGTTTTTGACATTTCCATCTGCACCATTACTTTTGTTCTTCAAGTTGAATCATTTTCCGAAGGATACCAAATAATTTTACTTTAAAATATAAATAAAATAACTTCTTAAAATAATTATTGAGATAAATACCAATCTTAGAGTGAAATAAAGCAATAAAATACATTATTATATTATTCTTACCAAGTACACACTTATGAAGAAGCATAAATAGCTGACTATATGCTAGAAAAGCGTTTTCACACTAATCCTAACCAGAGGCAAAAATTATTCGCCTGCGTGGTGCAAGACGGTACTTATTACGCGTTTGTGGTCCTATTTTGATATTGAAATGTAAAGAAATTGTTTCAAATGCGACACCCCTATAATAATGTCCTTAGTGGGACTCTTTCAAAACGTTAACATAATTTTAATAGCTCAACGTAGCCTGCTATGTATTGCACAGAAAATTCCTACACAGAAAATGTTATATATTAAATTATAGATACTGAATAGACTGCTATTGAAGTTTCTTTAAATTCGTGTACATGAATTAAATTTTCGTAATTCTAATATTTCACCTTCCAACCCAATTTAAGCGTACTAAGCCACCAGTAATAGTTCAAGAAGTTGAATAATAGTCGATGAATTATGATACTATAATTGATATCATTGCTAATCGTGTACCATATATAGTAAATTTAAGCAATTACCAAAAATTATCAATTTTGAATGGGTAAAAATTATCTATAGAACTATAGAAAAATGACCTAAAATAATATAAAAACGAGCTTTTGAATTAATATCAATAGTTCTACATTCAGTTATCAGTATTTTCCTTTGCATTTGTCATAAGAGGGTTGTTCAGTAAGTCCTTAGAAATTCCTATAGATGTCGTTGCTCAAAGTATCGAAAATAGTTTGTTTTTAGTAAGCAGCATGATTCATTAAATAGCTGTCGAAATCTCAGTAATTCGTATTCATGATTATGTCGCTTTTCGCACTTCAAAAATTATTTGTCATAACTTTTCCGGCCTATGGGACCATCTTCGCAATTTTTGGAAAAGATCACCAAATGCAATCAAGAATTTATAGTTTTGCTTGATTTCAGGTGCATAATGATAAATCCAAGTCACACCGACAGTGATAACTCGACATAAAATGACGTCGACAACTCCATTACCAAATGCTACCAAATCAAAACTAACCTATGAATTAATGTCAACTTTGTTTCGGCTCCATTTAACAGATGGCAACACCCAATGGTTACAACATTTTACTCTGAGAATGCCATGTGTCTTTAAATACAAGTACTTTTTGAATTACCTTCGCAAATCAAAGTATTCGATCAAATATACTCGAATCCAAACGGCTTCAAGAAGAATTTTTTCTTACGGTTTATTCTATGCTTATGGTTCATAAAATACATTTTAAATATCTTAGGAATTACCGATCAATTTCAGAAAAAGTTCTCACATGAAGGAGTGATTCTAGAGTTTGATGGTAGAAGAGTCAGGTGTGTGGCTATATAACGCCAAATAAGGTAAAAGAATTATCTAGACATAATTCATAACAACAAAGAGAAATTTAATTTCATAATATATTGCCCAAAAAAAAAATGTACAAATGCATATCTAATTACTCCTTTCAAAAATAAAGATTTTACAGTATTTTAAATATTCTAAATCGATAACAAAAAAATATAATACGTATGTCTGAAAGCATTCGAAACAAATTTTATTTCTGAGGACAATAAAAAAGAATCTCTAATATGCTATGAAAATAAAAACATTCTTTACGAACAGCCGAAGACTTCATCTAATGAAGCCATTCAGAAACAATTTCTAAAAGGTACTTTGTGTGGCTTAGACATCAATACAGAGATTAAACGGATAAAAAGACAAACTCTAAGGTAATTCGATCGGTATGGTTAAATAAAATAGATGTCTGCATCGGATAAAAATTTTTAGTCATTTATTTAAGAGCAATATATTTCATTTTTTACGATCCCTAACTATGAAAAAGACTTAATAGTTACATTTACCGATATAAAGCACATAGGATTGGTCTATCCTAGACACGAAAAAGTCTATTATATCTTTCCTTTATTTGTAATAGGTTTGATCTGATGTGAAAAACACATAATGCTTACAGTTTCGTTTATTGCTCTAAATCAGTGGTTCCCAAACTTTTTTGACCCCTTTATCTAGTCAAAACTTGCCCACGGACCCTAAGTGAAATAGATATATAAATGCATGGTATAAAAATTACAAATTAAAAAAAAATACTTTGTCTAAGAAGTATGTATTCAAATTATAATACTTTTGTTTAAAATAAAATTTTGAAAAAAATAATGACTTGAATGAACTTGATGAGACGTTATGAGTATATTTATGTCCAGCTCAATGTTTGTGAGTCGCAACCGGAAATCCCCACGAGCACTAATTTCTAGTCAATTTCATTTGTGTGTGTGTATGATGAGATTCATAATGGCACTGAATCCATGTTCTACCAAATAAGAAGACGGGAAAGCAGTCAGCAACTTCTGTACATTAACCCATAATGCAGGATATAAGATTGGGATCTGTTTTTGTAACGAAAATTTGTGGTATCCTTGTTCAAACATTGGTTTAAGTTCCTCATTTGTAGATAATTCAATAATCTATATTTGGGATATGAGTTTGTTCCCACGCAAAAGAGTTCAACACCCAGTAGGGAATACCCAAGGGAGGAATGCCTTCACATCTTTGGTTCAAGTCTGCATGAAGAGCCATTAGGTATTGACAGAAAGCGAGCAAATTTTCATCTCTATTTTGCACTTCCGAAAGATTTTGAAACTGTGAACATTCTCCTGATTCCAAGTTTTGTTTGTACAAAAAAAAGTTTTGCAACAAACGCAGATAATACACTTTTAGTTTTGATTAAATTTAATTGATCATCATTAGTTTCGTTAAATTTGGAAAATAAATCAGTCATATAGGGTATGTCATTTTTAGAGTTTATTAAATTGTGACACAAATCACGCATATTGTCTTTGCTTTCCAGGAATTCCAAAACCAAATCAAAGAGCGCATGAAATCGATTTAAACATGCACTTTTAGATAACCAACGTACTCCTGTGTGAAGTATTATAGTCTTCATCACTTTCCGAACACAGTTGAGCAAATAATCCCTCATTGAAGGCATTCCTTCTGATTTTATTAACTGCCCTAATGACATAATCTAGTGATCCACGTAAACTAAGATTTTTTGTGACTAAATTATGTCGATGAATGATACAATGTACTGAAAATACATTCGGTTTACTGCATTTTTTAAGTATGCCAGTAAGCTTCGGTATCTTCCTACTATTGCCGGAGCACCGTCAGTAGCATTAGAAATTATATCAGTCAAAAGTATAGCTTTTACCTCGAAAAATCTTTTTAATTCAGTAAATAACGTTTCACCTTTCGCATCGGTTTCCAAACATTTAGCAAACCAATTCTTGGTAAAAGTTTTCTTCGTTTACAAATTTTACATAAGCTAAAAGTAAATCTTCATTTCCTGGTAAAGTGGACTTGTCAAGCTACATAGAAAATTCAGAAGTTTTTAAGTACTCGCATAAAGAATTTTCTACGCACTGAACCATTTCGTCAATCCTTCTTTGTACTGTACTATTACGCAGTGGAATTCTTTTTATAATGTCGAAAGTTGGATTGTGCAACACGGTGCGTATTACCTCAATTACAGTAGGTAAAATAAGTTCTTCATCAATAGTGTACAGCTTTCTAGACCTTTGTAATCAATAAAGAAATGTTATAAGAAGTACTCAGTCCAGTGTCATCTCGCTTAGATGTTGTCCCTATGAGTTGTTGCAGTGACGGTGTTTTTAAATATTTTTCTTTTACTGTTTGAAAAAACGCTAAATCCTTATCTTTTTTTTTTTTTTGTCGCTATGGAGTTTTATTAAATTTCCTTAAGTTTGGAAGGTTTCATTGAATCATTTGACATAGGTTTTTTAGACAGAAACCACATAGGTAAAGTACTATTTCCTGTTGATGAAATAAAGCCATACTTCAAATATTCAACACTGTATTGTCGGCATTGTTTCTTCGGCTCACTCATACTGTTATGTATTAAAAAGAGCAAAAAAGGATATAAGAAAATTTGTATATCAATTTATTTGTATATTTTTATTATATTTTGTATTGTATATTTGTGAATTATTACCTTTTTCAATGGAATGCTGCAGTAAAGCCCTTTTGAATCAATTATTTCATGTAAGGATAACATTTCGTGTAATTTTTGAATAAAATATAATTCTTACTAATTAACTTCTTTCAAAAAACAATTGTATTAAAAAAAATTACAATTTCTTCCTAAGTTCTTAATTTAAAAAAAGTAAGCCCTTAACTAATGTTAAGGGATTACTTTTTTTTTTAACTTTTTACTTTTTCAATATATATAGGGATTACTTTTTACTTTTTCAATATAATAATCCCTTAACTAACATTAAGAGATTACTATATTCAAAAATGTGATTTATACTTTTTTCAAAAGAGTTCAATTCTATTCAATTACACTGACGTAGCAAAAGTACACTCTCTGCATAACTGTACAAAAAATGCAACTATACTAAAACTAACGTTAAGGGATTACTATATTTTAAATACTATAACTAATCGTTTAACGTTAGTAATTATATTGAAAAATGTGATATATAATTTTTTTCAAAATAAATCAATTTTATTCAAATATACTTACGCATCAAAAGTACACGTAACAATACAAAAAATGCAACTATACTAAAACTTTCAACTAACAATAAGACAACTCTTTTCGTCTAAGATTGAAAAAAATTGTTTATACACTTCGTATCAACATACCATAGAACTAAAATGCTCATTAGATGTACGATGTACGACTTTTTTTTTATAGTTTATGTTTATATTGTAGACAAGTTAATGCATGTAGCGGCGTTATTACATTCCTGTATAAAACCTGTTTTTGGCCGATTGTCTCTCACTGTGCCATACTTGTTATTAACTTAAGTAGCTGGCACTATCTAGAACTATTAAATCACAGGCTTGTGTCATTGGAGGTTTTTTTTTTTTTTTTTTTCCTTTTTCGAAGGATTATCTCAGTTTTCTTACTGTTATTTCGTTATTACTGGGTTGTTATATTGTTGTTAGTGTGTTAATGGAAATTGAAAGCTTAAATTTATTGAATTAATTTGAGCAATTACTAAGTTTTAGTTAAACATTAAAACAATTTATACACACCGTTTTTACTACAAGTGACTAACCAGTGGAAATAAGTTTTGTCAATGTTCATTCACAAAAGGTATTACATAACGCTCAGTACTTGAGTAACATACTGTATTTTAAGCATCCACCACTATATTTATATTTTACTCAGGACGTAAAAATCGCTACTATTTTATTTATTGTTATTTATTTAAATTTCCATAACAATAAAAATGGATCACAATTTTATTAATTAAATTAAACCTTGCACGGACCCCCTGGCGTTGTTCAGGGACCCCCAAATCAATTTAAAATTTCTACTGACACCCTGTATGATACCGCGGACCCCTGGGGGTTTGTAGGGACCACTTTGGGAACCACTGCTCTAGATAGATGCATTAGCCTAACGATCATGGTCGTGGACTCGCGATCAGTGTTGTTTTCGTCAAATCGTGGGTTCTAGCCCTGATACCACTTTAAATCCGATCTGTACATGGGCTGATTCCCGTTAATTGTAAAAGAGGTCTCAAGTTCTCCAGGGGACGGTGTGTGGATATTTCTAGAAGGATGTTCCAGCTCAGAAGTCAACCTTGCCGCTTGACCGTGGTTCAAAATTACGAGATCCGTCGCCAATAGACCTCGTGTTGCTTCTAGTGCGACGTGAAAAAACAATAATATCCCGTCCCATAGTCCGTTCTAGTCCAACAAAAAAAAAACTACTTTTAAGCAATGTTATAACTTTATTTGATATTTATATTTTGAAATACTTATGTGCAATACAATATTGCTTAATGATTTAAGGTATCCGTACACCTTTAAAACGTCATTTTTGTGAAATTTTTTCTATTTTCTAATTATAATGTCAGTTTAAAACTTAAATTTTTTTCTTTCTAATAATGTGAATTTTGCTTATACCTTATTTAAAACTTAAGTTATAGGGATTTAAATTTTACTCGGTAGCTAATTTTTAATTCCTTTTGAAAGTTTGTTTTTGATTTTTCTCAAAATGAGTTTACTCGACACATTTACATATGGCAACGTAGATATCAGAAAGAGTTATGAACCAAATGAATTTAAATTTTGCCAGTATCTTCCTTATATAGTATTTAAAAACCTTTACTATACTTTCATGGTTGTAAAATTGATATGTTTTTAGCAACAATGGTGTAAATCCTGCATTGTTTTTCCATCTGCATAAAATGCTCAATAAATTCATTTCCTTATGTTAAAATGATACTATACTTTGTTGGATATTTATATCACTTACACAGGCTCAGAATGTGTGCAAGCACTTGTTTTAATCTTTTCAATTTTATCTAGATCGATTTCTCTTTTGTATCCTTTTTAAAACTATATTGACGCTCAAAACTCAAGTACAGTCCTGATCCCGAAAGTAGTGGATAAACGAGCTGTTACTTTTCTAAGAGAATTTAGTGTACCTAATATCCATGAATGTTTGAATTAACAGCTTTTATATTAAATGGATTCTCAATGGAGGAATGATACTGTTTGAACATATGTATAATTTTAGTTACATAAAGCGTAACGTTAGGAATGGGATTTCTAATTAATGTCTTCGTACAACCCATTCGAAATCGGGCATTGTAGACAAGATATGATAAAATAGGAAAACAGATGTAAGTGACAATAACGCGGTTAGAGAATAATCCCGCACACACACATATATATACATTTCTATTGCAATATCCAAGTATAAATCAATCACAAAGGATCGATGATGAATGCAGAATAATTGCATAATTCGCTACATCATTAGCAACGTACTAGTATAATCAGGAATACTTAAAAGAATAGACAAATTTTATAAAGTGTAAGAAAAACTTATTTATTGATCATACGTTTCTAGACGTGTGAAATAATTGTATTTCTTGCTACAAAACAAGTATTGTCATAATTGTTTATGTATCATTAAATAAATTTATTTATGCTTGAGAGCAAATATTTTTATATCTCACATTCATTTATCTTTTAATATTTGCTCTGCAAGAGTTATTCAAACGAATTAAAACAATTATATTCGTAATAAGTAATTTATACAAAATATAAGTTATTTTGATATCGTAATGGAGTATAACTATAATCACACACGTATTTTTAATATTATATGATGTCGCTAACTCAAACTTTATATTTACTAATTAAAGAATATGCATGATAATGAAAGCATTGCGTTGTTTTCGCGCAAAAGGTAGAAAGCCTCTAGCAAAGTGGATGCTGAAAGTTAATCATTTGACCCTCTGAATATCTCTGTATGCGAAACCTGAAATGATTCAATTTAAAATAAAACGCAATTTCAAACACGGTGGGTGTTAATGATTGTATATTAGTGTTGCACTGAGAAACAATACAAGGGGTTTGGGTGGCGGATCTCGTAATTTTGAACTTACGAAGATAACACATGAGCTGGTATCTCTTTATATAAATTTCCATACCAGGCGAATAGAAGGAATTGATACCTCTACTAGATTTAATGTGTAATAGCTCCTCTAAATGGTGGGTTTTCAAACTTTTGCATCGAACCCCCGATTCGATGAAAACAACGCCATCCGCGAGTCCACGATCGTGATCACTAGGCTATCACGGCTACTACTTCAATAACATTAAAAATTTAAATGTATTCCTAAATGATAAAACGCTAAATGAAATAGCGTTGTAATGGGTATTTTTATATACACCCTAATAAAGAAAGGGGGACACCCGATCGGAAATATGTAACCTCTATAATTAGAAGAAGGATTTAATTTAGAAGGATTATTTTTTTTAATGTAAAATTTTATAGATTTTCTTGTGCAATATTTTCGATATTTACAGCAAATAAATTAATATCGTCTCATGACACACGATAAAGCGTATTAATAACATGGATACTATTTCACTGTTAATTAACACTTAGCACGAAAACAGGCGCCTTCTGCATGACCAAAGCGAAAAGAGCTGCAAGTGCTACAACATAACGTAATTAACAAATCAAATTCAAGCAAATGCGTGTGTTTACAATAAAATTGTGATTGTATACCAAACCCTTGCAAGTGTTATATATAATAGTATACATTGCTCTAAAGTACTGAAAAAAAAACTAAGTGTAGTAAACACAGCGTTTATTTTTCTTCTCTGTTTAGAGTTTTTGATGAGGTTAAAGAGTTTATCTAATTAATCAGTTTATAACACAAAACTAATAAAAAAAGCAAAAAATATAAAGTAAAATATAGTGAAACAAAATAACCACCTTATGTCAAATCAGTATTAATCGAAGATGCAGCAAACAACGTATGCGATGAAAATTGCTTTGAAATTGTGTTAAAATTTCTTTTAAATAACGTATGTGAGAGAGAAAGACACACACTCGGAAAGAAAGAAAGATCAATGCGGTTTTAAAGCCAATACCATAAAAGCTCAAAGTGGCAAAATAAGATTCCTTTCTGAGTATAAAAGAACACGTAAAAAGAACCGTGGCAGAAGCGATCAAGGTAGAGACCAAGATCAAGCGAAATGCATCGAATCCTTTACAATTTTGTGATTTTTTTTCCCCATTCAGATGAAAATATCTAACGTGAATTGACCAGAAGAAGGACGAAAGAAGAGTTTTCAAAGGAATATCGGGTATAAAGCTACTTGTGTGTTTTGTTGCGTTCATTTTAAGAAAAAAAAATTTGCCATTTTTCCATGGTTTTATTTTCCTCAAAAGTAAGTTTTCACCTGTGTGGTCGTCAAATTTTTCTACAGTTCTGATAAAGGCATTTGTTTCGAAGGAAGTTATTTAATGTGTTATGTTATTTTTCCAAAATGTAAGAAATTCACAATTTTGAAACATTCTATTCTTTATCAACGAAGTAATCTGTTAGATCTGTTCAAATATTTTTTCCCTTATAAGTTTATTTTAGATTTGTAGGAAAACTTTTAATAGTATTTATTCTTTAAAATAGCCTGGCTACAGTTAAGATCTAAAATATCAATATAGAAACCTTACATCGTCACCTTACGCGTAAATGGAATGTCAATATATTACTAAAACGAAAACAAGACATCCAATTAAGAATGAAACGTAATGTTCTAAAAATCTTATATTAAAATTTGTATTTGTTGATTGATGAATGAATCTAAGCATGATGTTCCACAAACTGAGTCTCTAAACTCAGAATATTTTCGTTTGAAATTCGGACTTTGTGATAAGAATAATATTTAAAATGGCAGAAGAGACGGGTAATAGAATAACGTCTCAAGGTGAAATAAGACAATGCTGGTTATAATGAAATGACCTTCACGCTTAGAGTGGTTCTATCAAGAGTATACACTTCCGACGTGCATCACTCATTACGTATAGGAAACCTCCCTGGCTGCAATGACACGAAATGAACGATTCGTAAGGATTATTGATAACTACGATTGTAGTTTTTTTGAGGATACGTCTACATATAAATTTTCATATTTTATCGCCAGAGAGAGCACAGACGATTTAATATTTTCATATAATGTTAGTTTTTAATTCTCCTTCAGAATAAAATAAATTCTATATTTCGTCTTTTATTCTGTAACGCTAACTATAATTTTAAATTCAGATATTTTAAAAGGGGAAATACATATTTTTCGAATGTTCCTGAATTGAGTGCATAGATAATAGTTTTTGCTCGAAATGATCCCTGGGTTTTCTTCTTAGATTAAAAGGTTTATTTCATTGCAGGAGAATTGTGATTCTTCTTATAGTTGTAGACACACAAACTTCTTTTTTTTTACTCCTTCTATCTCACATCTACTTCTGCTTTATAAACTTTCTTTCCACTTTCTTATTCTACTTGCTGATCTAAATTAATAACATATATATATATATATATATATATATATATGTATATATCTGTGTGTGTGTGTGTGTGTGATGATTTAACTTTAATTTAATAATTTCTTTCAATAATAATTTAATTTTCTATTCTACCCCATCCTCCCCCCTAATTCAAAAGTAAAGAGTTAATTCTTATTTCCTGATCCCATTCCAAAATATCCTTTTATTTATTAGATCACACGCTCGTAAAATTTATTTAATCACTTTTCCTACGGTCATAAATCTGCCAAAATAATCCTCACTAGAACCTTTGTCAATTTTGAAATTCTCCCAAATTCCCTCATCCTGTACTACATCTTCTATGACGTTTTTGGGAAAAGTCCCTGCTATATAACTTTACACAGTGAAAATTCTTTTTCTTATTCTCTCTGCTCTTGCTCTTACACTCCTCTCTGATGATCATCTGAAATATTTATGGTGTTTCGCTTCGGCCTTGGTGGCCGTAGTCCAACTAAAGTCTGCAAGAACCAATAAAAAATACTTCCGACCATGTATTCAGACTGTTTAATTAATGTTGAATTAACAATTAATTTCATACATTGTATATAATCACTTCGCTTTTACTTATTACTCAACATTTTTCCTTACTCCAGGCAAATAAAAGGAACGTAATAAACAATAAAAATTTATTAAACTTTATACTTTTATCGTATTACGTCGTGAAATACAGCAATTTACTTTAGATGCATACTTCACCTGCGTGGTAAATTACAGATATCTTTCTGTCTAGCTCTGCAACGTTTCTCTCTCACTGGGGGGTTGTGAAAGTACAAAGCACTCTCTATAACTCTATAGCTAGTCACAGTTATATCTTCAATTAATGAATAACCAATCAAGTTCCTTTCCTTACTATTTATCTAAAACAGTGACTCTCAACGGGGTTGGTACCAACCAATGGCAGGTATTTTAGCAGCCTAAGAGGGCGGTTTAGATCTACTGCTAGTTCACGAAGTGTTGAGGAATTAGCCGATCGTAGGAAATGCAACCCAAAAAGAACTAAAAAGCTTGTTTAATATTAAAAGTCATCGAACGCGTATCGGAAAATAGCTCTAATTGTATTTTAATCAATTGATTGGTTTTATTCATGTCTCACTAGAAACAACACGAGGATTGCTGGTGACAAACTTCGTAATTTTGACCTTCTGTCAAGTGACGAGGACGATTCCTAAGATCTTACCTTCCTCTCCTAACTTTCACACTACGGTAAAAGGAGAAAGAACTTCGACATATTTAACTCACATCAGCTCCGACTACAGGGCATGTCTTTTAGTTAAGATTGGACCGGATTAAAAGTAGCTGTAGAGATATAAAATTTTTATTCACAATATCCTGTACTGAACGAGTCATGGAAAGTGAGCAGTGTATGACACTGAGCATGATTGTGTGTGTGAGTATATTCCAGATCGATCGACATAGCTTACATTTAAAAATTGAGTTAGTGTTTACAAGATAAAGACTCCCTCTAATCCAACATTAAGAATTTCCGAACGTAATGTTAATCCTATGAAATTTTCTACTTTTCTTCTTAATATGCAAACAATAAAATACATTCAAAAGAATGAAAAAACAAAGAATGTTTCTGCATAATTATTTTCGTTTATTTAATTCCTTAAGTATATTTATCATAGATCTAGAAAATTGCAATTGCTTTATTTATTTCAGGAACAAGAGTGGATGTTTTTTTTCCGGTGAAGCTGAACTGGGTCTGAAACAGATTGAGAATTATGATCTCATGCATAAAAAAAAAATTTTTGTTTTCGTTTTTAGAGCTCTGACAGGAAAAAAAAATAAATAAACGTGCTTAACAGTACAATATGATAACCTATTATACCGATACGTTATTCTATGTTTTATCGAAAAGGAGATAGTAGAATCATCGGACATCATGAGACAAGGATTGAGTTACAGCTTATCTCGTCAAGATGGATCAATATGCATTATGATAAATGGCCGTACATTGTTATATCTACGGAAATTTGTGTTAACTTAGGGAAATTTTCGGTCTTAAGAAAGAGTTTTTGTTTCAACTGTACTCTCTACTGATAAGCGAAGATTTATTGATCACTATCATAGTTGACATAATTGCCAGTTCAAAAATTGATCTTATATATATCACATGTAAACTTGAATTAAAACTGTAAGGTATATTGATTTTAGATTCAGAGAAAAGTAGAAATAAGTGGAAATCTCTGGGAAACAGAATAATCAATAATGCATTACAAATGCATTACTAAGTAAAAGAAAATTTTGTATTTTTCCTACAGTGAAAGTTTTTTCAGGGAAAATTTTTTACTAGTTTTGCAACGGTCAATTATTTCTATCCGACTCTTGTGTTATAGTATAAGTAAATATAACTAACTCTAAAAGTCAATAACTGATCCAAAAAGACACGCAAGTCTGCTCCAACTCAACTATTTATTTATCAATTATTATAATATGATATTTAACGGGTTATAGCTCTAAGATTAGCTCACCAATTCACATATCACTGAAATAATACTCTCTTACCTAACCCTTCCAGTTGGGGTGGCTTTTATCCGTCTAATCCTCTGCGACAGCTATAGCCAGTAACTACTCTAGATATTAGGCCTCTTGTTAGAAATATACAATCAGAGTTAACCACACTCTTCCAAATTTCGCTTTACTTATATATCTGTATATCTGACTTACTTCACTTTATATCCACCTGCATCTAATTAACATAATCACGTTTCATTTTGGTTGAGGAGAAATTCTTCTTTCTTGCAATCAATATCAGTTAAAATCCCCAAGGTTAGTGAAGAGAAATTCGCGAATAGCCCAACGTCACAGTTTTACAACTGCTAGCTCAACTTCATCGCAAAATTTAGATATAATCTAGATCCTTTGCTTATCTTGTGTGCAAATATATAATAAAAAAAAGTTCTGTTGAAAATAATTAAAAAGTACTATTTTGAACTGAGCTGCTTAGAAGAAAATTGGTGTAGCCCTGAAAAACATTTTTTTTTAGTAGGGGGCTTTTTATGACTCAGGAAGTTTTACACAGTGAAAATCGTATATTATATCAGGAAATCTGGATGTTCAGCTGTTGCAGAGAAATAAGACAGTGATGTTATTCTTAATATTTAATATTTCCTTCATTCCAGAGTGGAGTAACTCTAAAAAAGAAGATTCATGGATTAGTAGTCGGGATTATGTAACAAGTACTGCCAAAGACAGTGAAAGTACTGGAATCTCGTATGCTTCCGCTCAAAATTTCAGGAAAAGAAACTGGGACATCCATTTTACGACGACATAATAAAGAGCTTGAAAAAGAAAATTGAAGATGATGAAAAGCAGCTGAGTAAAGAAGGGAAAAGGGTTTAAAATTTCTCATTTTTATGTAAGTAGCTGTAGTCAGTTATTTCTGTAAACGTGAGTATAAAACAAGTCCCTTTTGTCTGTTTCGACATAATACATAAGACATTTATTTCTGTCGTATGTATATACACTCATGGACAAAAAAATTAGCGCACAAAGAAGGAGTCGTCAAAATGAAACGAAATTTTACTTACGTAATGATTACTTTGTTTTAAGTAAATGATTAGAAAATCAAAGAAAAATGATCATTTATTTCAGAGAAAAATTCAAAAGAATGGAGGATTTAATACCCTGTTGAACCCCTTGTAGCGCGAATGCACGATGTGATACGATCGGTGATTGAGGCATACAAGTTCTGTATGATGTCTTGAGACATTTCGTTCCCTATTTGCTGTAATCTTGCCTCTTGTTCGTTCAAACTCGTGGGATGCCCAACTCGATGTCCCAAAAGGTTCCCAGATATACTCGATTGGAGACAAATCTGGGGATCGGGCAGGCCAAGAAAGGGTAGAAATAGTGTGGAGACAGCCTTGTGACACCCTTGCCGTGTGAGGCCGAGCATTGTCTTGGTGAAAAGTGGCTCCTGGGAGCCGTTGCATGAGTTGCAACGCATGAGGTTGAAGGATGTCACGGACATACCGCTGGGCTGTCATGGTGCCACGGATAAATACTAGGGGTGACCTTGTATTGTAGGCAATGGCACCCCATACCATCACACCAGCTGTGGGAGGGGTGTGTCGCTGTAAACAAAGGCAGGATTGAGGCGTTCACTATGGGGTCTCCAAACACGAACACGATTGTCATCACTGCTGAGATTGAATCTGGATTCGTTGCTAAAGACGACCTGGTTCTATTCCGCTACAGTCCAGTTTCTTCATGCGCGGCACCACTCCAAAAGGAGGCGTCGATGGGTGGGCGTCAAAGGCAGCACACGTAATGGGCTCCGTGATCCCAAATGTCCTTCGGCCAGGCGTCTTCGAATGAATCGAGAAGAAACAGTGGCCCCTAGGGAAGTTGCTACCTGTGCCTGGAGGGCGGCTGATGAAGCAGTTGGCTGTACGCGTGCATTTCTTACGATGTGGTGGTCTTCCCGACGACTGGTCTGTCGAGGGCGTCCTGAGCCTCGTCTTCGTGTAAATGACATCTCTCGTATCCACTGGTCCCAACATCTCCTTACAACACAATCACAGCGAGCTACTCGCCTAGCTGACCACCCAGCTTCCATCATGCTAATGATTCTCTCCCTCTAAAACTGCGACAGCTGCTCATATTGTCTTCGAAAACGGAGTAATGGCATGTCAACCTCAGCTCTTCCTTTGTAAACGATTCAGCACACTCAAACAAGCTTTGGTTACCTGTTTTATACTCCCACGGAGAACGACATTAAACACCCTCTACCGGCTATACTGTATTTCTAATCATTTGTATATCTCCCCAACATGTACCTTCATGTCAATTGTCGTTACGATTCCACAATTATTTCTTGGTTCGCTAATAGTTTTATCCATGAGCGTATATATATATATATGAAAAGAACTAAAAATAATTACTAAAGTAAATTCGCTGAATTTCAAATTTCATGATTGTTTATTAATTTCCTTCAGAGAGGGAGAGGTAACACAGAATTATCCATATGGCTGGAGACACAGTTCCGCCGTTTCAAGCACAACAAACAAGAGCAGAAGAGCATAAGAAATTAATTTTACCTTGAAATTGATTTTATAGGCAGTGATACATAGGAATATTCTCAAATAGGCGTGGTATAAGATGAAAGGATTCTGAAGTAATTTCCCTGACGTCTATCAGTCTAAAGAGATTATTTTTGACAGATTTACGACTGTGGGAAAACTGAATCAACAGATTTTATGAGCGTGTGATCCAATAAATAAAAGGATAATTTGGAATTGGATCAAGAAATAGGAATGAACTCCTTATTTTTATGTTATAGAATGGGAAAATAAAAAATAAATTGTTTTTATTTACGACCATTTTTAAATTAAATTCGAATTATTACAACCCCATATATATATATATATATATATATATATATATATATATATATATAT
>BMAW01105245.1:58411-70545 GCA_019974015.1 Nephila pilipes
TAATGAACTTAATTCCTACTAATTTCTCACAATAATAATTTAATTTCCTAAATTTGCCCATTCTTTCCTTTAAAATATAATGTTGCTCATTCTTATTTCCTGATGCGATTCCTTTTTCTTTTTAATTATTCAATCCTGCGTTCTCAAAAATTCGCAAAATAAGCAGATCTCACACCTCGAGACCTATAGGAATGATTGCTACCTGACTTTAAGTCTACACTTAAATTCCCTTGAAGTCCCTCCATCCAGACCATGTGGTTTCTCACGTTTTAAGTGAATTTTCCCTCATATAAAAAGCAAAACCCAGCAAAAGAACGATCTCTTCTCTTTTCTTATTCTCTTTTGCTCAGAATTTTATGGTAGTTCCGCTTCGTTCTATATGGCCGAAGCCCGACTAAATTCTGCTGCAATAGAAATAAAAGTATTTCGGCCATGTATTGAATATTTCATTAATATTGAATGAACATTTTTATATCATTTGTGATATATATATATATATATATATATATATATATATATATATATATATAACACATCAATCAATAACTCCCGAGACTAACCCAGAGATGGCGCTTGTAGTAAACCAGTAACCAGGTCTTTCTAGAGTACTAACCTTTGCTTGAAACGTGTCAAAATTTTAAGTCGATCGGACCAGAAACAGCTGAGTTATCGAGGTTGGAGTAAAGTCGTTTTGTAGTTTGTTTAAAAAATGGAAAAATTTCAGTTTAGTGTTCTGATAAAACATTGTTTTTTAATGGGTAAAAACACCGTGCAAGCGAAACAATGGATTGAAAAATGTTACCCGGACTCTTGTCCATGAAAAGCAACGATTTGTCGGTGGTTTGCCGAGTTTAAACGTGGTCGTACCGACACAAATGACGCGGAACGCTCGGGTAGACCTGTGGAAGCCGTTACACCGGAAAATGTGAGTGAAGTGACAAAAATTATAATGAAAGATCGTAAAGTGAAGCTCCGTGAGATTGCTGAGATGACACAGATATCATATGGAAGTGTATTTACTATCCTTCATGAAAAATTGAGCATGAAAAAAGTTTTTTCCAAGTGGGTGCCGCGATTGCTTTCGTAGGAAAAAAAACAGCATCGAGTTGATGATTCAGAAAGCTGTTTATCGTTATTTACTCGCAACAAAAAAGATTTCTTGCGGAAAAAAAAAAAAAAAAGAAAAAGAAAAAAAAATTTTGGAAAAGCGTTGGAACGATTGTATCACCCTAAAAGTTGATTAACAAAAGGTGTTATGTTGATGAATAAAAAAAAATTTTGCAAAAAAAATGTTGTTTTCAATGTTAGTCTCGGGAGTTATTGATTGATGTGTTATATATATATATATATAATTTTATGGAATAACAGATGCATTTCTCTCATTTTTAATTTAGTATTTTATCATTTACTTTAATTTCAACATTTGAATACTAATTTGAATATCACTATATGGTAGCGATTGAATAAACAATAAAGTGAAATTCGTAAGAAAAATCAAGATATCTTAGTAATTATGAGCTAATTGTTCAAAATAGAATTATTTTAGGGGTGAAAGCAATAATAAGATTAATAAAGGCAACATATAGATTTTTATAATTCAACAAAAATTCATTGATTATTACGAAGTTAACATCGTAAATATAACTAAGCAACTATTATAGATAATTACAAGTTTATCGTTTTGAATGTTTGAAATTTTCCTTTTATCTCGACAAATATCTTCATTTATATAGAAAATGCAGATAATTATAGCGCAAAATCCATGATTTATTAATGTCTGCGCTGATTTGACATGTTACCTACTTTGTTGTTTGGTGGTCTTTTTATTATTCAATTAAACTGTTGAATAAAATTTATAAGATGTTGTGGATTCGATTTCTGTCTTATATTGTTATTTAATTGAGTGGTTCGATTGAAATTCATATCCATGTAGTTGATATTTAATTACGTTTTGTTTTAAATTTTATTCTATACTATCCATTTGTATTTCGTAAAAATAAGAATTTCCGTTTCACAGTGTTTCTCATTGTGCATATACATTTTACTTTAATGTAATTTACTATTTACACAATTCATTACATGAATTGTAAAAGGAACAAACTTTATTCAAACAACATGTTAAATATTTCATCAAATGTTATCCTGTTCGAGACATGTATTTCTTAGATTATATTTCATCAAGATTAGGTTTCTTTTCTCTCTGTAGAAACAAAGATTTAACGCCTTTAAGGACTCATTTCCTTCTTGTAATGGCTTAAAATATTTTGTCTGCAGAAATATAATTTCTTTAATGCTTCTTATAAGTCAGAGTGGAATTATATTTATGACTTTGGTGATACAATTAGCGATTTATCTCATTCCCTATCGAATAACTCCTTATGAGATGCTTTAAATCAGAAGTTTATTTGATAATTTTTCACTTCAATCTTTGACGAACAAAATATAACATAAAATAAATCCAAATTTATATATAAAGGTTTTCTTGTCATATATATATATATATATATATATATATATATATAATGACCTCCCATAAAACTAATTTAATTTCCAAATTTGTACCATTCTTTAATTTAAAAGAAAGGCTCATTCCTTTTTCCTGATACGATTTCAAATTATTATTTTATTTATTAGACCAAGCGCTCATAAAATCTGTTTAATCCACTTTCCCATAGTCGGAAATCTGTCAGAAATAATCCCTCTAGACTGATAGGCTTCAGGGAAATTCCCTCAAAATCCCATCATTTTTTTTCCACGTGATAGGAGAAATCCTCACATATCCCTACTTATAAAATTGACTGCGCAGAGAAATTCTCTCTCTTGTGTCTTCTTCTGTTATACTGTAATCCTGTTCTACTCTCTTCAACAGTGAACAAAAAGGAGGAGCTGTGACTCCAGCCATATGGATATTATGTAGTTTCTCTCAGTTAAAGTAGAATAAACAACCATGAAATTTGAAATTCTCCTCTTCTTATTCATTTTATTTATTAATTTTTACACACACACACAAATATATACATATATATATATATATATGTGTGTGTGTGTGTGTGTGTGTATATGTGTGTTTGTAGAAGAAACACCCGATCATAGAGGGCGCTGCCTCTGCTACTGAAGGGAGCCCGCTCTTGAAGGAGAGTCGACGGTAGTCATTGGAACGAGGAGGAACGATTAAATCGTCTAGAGTCATCAATAAAGGCGTCTTCCTCGTTCCAATGACTACCGTCGACTCCGAAGACGCCTTTGTTCATGACTCTAGACGATTTATGATTAAAAACGCTGAAGAAGATTGATTTAATGTTTTTAAATGTTATTGTGAAATGTCTCGTCAAGTATGTGAAACTTTATGTTAATGTGAAACGTCAATATTAAATGTCTGTGTGCTAATTTAAAGTTTGATTTTTATTAAGTAATATCGGCCATCCCACAAATCAGAAGTGGGATTGAGGCGCATAATTAGATGTAAACTGATAAGGAATAGAAACAGGGATTGAAGCGCATAATCAGGATATAAACTGATAGAGATGTAAACTGATAGGAATGTAGACGCATTATTGAATGTAAGCACATTAGGACTCGATTAGGATATAAAAATCGTGAGAGTGTAGAAGTCATGATTAAATTGTGAACATTGAACTGAAAAAAAAGTGTAGATAACTGTGTGCTGACCAATGATAAATTCAAGACTTTGAGATGAGTCAGATTTATTCTTATTTGCTATTTTAAATATGAAGATTGACGATATTAATGTAGTAAGCAATGCACTGAAGAATCTCAAGAAAGAAAAAAATTAAGACTTTGCATAAGTTTATTTTTGATATTGATGGCGATGCTAAAAATACGGAAAGAATAAGAAATTTTACTGGTTTCGAATTCTCAGTAAATGACTCTAATTTTAAGTCTAAATTAAAAACTATTAATGATACTTTTTCATTGCATGAATTGATTAACATTTGTGATATTCTGAATATTGCATTCCAAGGAACAAAAACCGAAATAATCAAGAAAATATTAGTTCTATTAAATGATGTTAACTCACTTTATCAATATATTCAAAATTCGAATAAATCAGAAAGCGAAACGGGAGTAGAAACAAAAAAACCCATCAGTGCAGAGCCAGAACATTAATGAGTCAGCAATTCATTCTGAAGAGCGGTGTTATGACTATGGCATCACTCGAAATCAAAACATCTCTGTAAGCTTTTCAGACATTGAAAGTGTTACTTCCTCTTTTAATGGTGAAATGCATGAAAACATTTCAGTTTGGTTCGAGCAATTTGAGAGTGCTGCGAATATTTTTAATTTATCTGACCTACAAAAGTTTATTTTCGCTAAACGATCACTTGGTGGTAATGCCTTATTATTTGTGAGAAGCGAATTGAATATAACGTCATACCAGGAATTAAAACATGTGTTGATAGATGAATTGGAGTTCACTACTAATTCAGCCCAATTGCATGAAATATTGAGTAAGCGTAAAATGAAAGAATCTGAATCTATACAAGAATATTATTTTATAATGAAAGAGTTGGATAATCGAGGGAGAATTGAAGATACCGCATTAATGCAATATATTATACGAGGAATCAATTATAGAAATGAAAATAAATTAGTTTTGTATGGTTGCAAAGATTTACGTGAATTTCGCAAAAAACTGAAGATTTACGAGATTATAAAAATGATTTTATGAGAGAAAAAAGTAAGTATAATTTTAGTAAAGTAAAACAAAAACCAGATTATTTTGTGAATCATAAACGATCAATTAATTATGATCAGAATACTAAATTTTGTTTTAATTGTGGTGGTAAAGGACATTTATCTAAATTTTGTTCACATAAGAATAAAGGTTTAAAATGTTTAAAATGTCAAAACTTTGGGCATAAGGCGTTTGAATGTTCGGAATTAAATTTGGAAACCAAACCCAAGGATAACGTAGAATCTCTCAATATTGCGAAACAAACATATTTGTTCAAAATGGTTCGTTTCGGTAATTTAAGTATTAACTCATTGATACTAGATACTGGAAGTTAAGCTACGTTAATTTCTAAGAATATATTTGAAAAGTTAAATATTTGTGAAATGAATTAGTGTAATTCAATTTTATCGGGTTTAGGAGATGGTAAAATAAAGCCCATAGGTATATTTACGGGAGAGATAGGAATAGATAACTTTAAGTGTTTTACTGATATATGTGTCGTGGAGAATGGTGCTATACCGCATAATGCTATTATTGGACTTGATGTAATTTTGCAAGGTGAAGTTTTAATAAATGAAAATGGATTTTCAATAAAAATAAGTCTCTGTGTGAAGAAAACAATATTATATCGGTTTTGCCGGTTAATGTTAATTGTGATGAAATTGAAGAAAATATAGGCTATAATATTTCAAAATCCATTAAAGATGAAGTGCGTCAATCTATATTAAATTACCAACAGAAGAAGATCAAATTAACTAACATAGAATTAAATATTTTAACTAAAAATAATGAATCAATATATCAACGACCGCTACATTTACCTTTTTCTGAAAATAAGATTGTTGATGCTCAAATAACTAAAGAGTTCAAACAAAGAATTATAGAAACTTGTTCTTCAATGAATACGAAGTTTACTGAAAAATCAAAAGAAGTTATTGAAGCCGAATTTAAAGCTAATTTTGGAAAACAGCGTAACGATCTACGAAAAGATGTCAAAAAACAAAAGATTGGAAGACCAATAGCTAATTGTGTGCATAGTGTTCAAGTAAACAGAAGAAAAAGAAAGAAAGAAAAAAGGAAGCTTCATCCAATTCATAAGGATCATATACCTTTACATAAGTATCGCACAGATCATCTAGGACCATTAGAAAGTTCTACAAAAAATATAAATCATCATCGGATTACAACTAGTGCAGAATTTATAAGAAGATGGTGCGTAACTTAAACTATTTAATTATACTTCATTTACTTGACTGTGAATCTACCAATTATGACTTTTTCTCGATTATGACTATTTTCCACCAAACGACTGGATTTATCAATGTTTTTTTGAAGACATTGAAAAAAAAAAAAAAAAAAAAGAGAGAGAGAAGAGAGAAGTGTAAGAAGACGAAGTGACAAAACAAGACGATGATACTTCATAGACGATAGTGTTTTACGAAAACGATGATGTTCCAAGATTGAAAAATGCTGTTTGAATTATCAACTTGTTACTGCTTTTGAATTTTCTCTTTTCATCTGTATTTTTAGGTTAAGACGATCTTTTGTTAGAATCAAGAAGCTGAGGTCATCTTCTTCCAGAAGGGCCGAGTGTGGGTTTGTGGAAGAAACACCCGATCATAGAGGGCGCTGCCTCTGCTACTGAAGGGAGCCCGCTCTTGAAGGAGACTTGACGGTAGTCATCGGAACGAGGAAGACGCCTTTGTTGACGACTCTAGACGATTTATGATTAAAGACGCTGAAGAAGATTGATTTAATGTTTTTAAATGTTATTGTGAAATGTCTCGTCAAGTATGTGAAACTTTATGTTAATGTGAAACGTCAATATTAAATATCTGTGTGCTAATTTAAAGTTTGATTTTTATTAAGTAATATCGGCCATCCCCCCCACATATATATATATATACATTCACATATATGTACACACACACACACACACACACATATATATATATATATATATATATATATACATATACATACACACATACATATATATATATACACATACACACACACATATATATATATATATATATGTATGAAACAAAATAGTGAATAATCTTCACGGAAAGAAACAAAAACAATGATTTCTCTAATCTGCTGCTCTAATGGTTGCTGTTCCAACATTAGATGGACTCTTATATGGAACTGAATACGATAACACTGATGATGAAAATCACATTACTGTGTAAGACAAACCCATTTTCTCAAAAATATGAATGTTGGTAAAATAAGCATACACATATATCTTCGCCAGAAAAATGACACGACAATAGAAACAGTATCCCCCCATTGAGATATGCTACAAAAAAGATATTAGATATGACTGCATTAGACCAAACCGAAAGTGACTTTTTCCAAATACATATCCAAATAAGGAAACGCTACTCCTTACAATTGTGATAGATTTTCCCAGAGCAGACATCGTGATATTTCCTGAAGAGAAAAATTTGATGCATCTGGAAAATGAAGAGGAGTTTCTTCTTTTGCTTGTTATTGTGAAGAAAGATTTAGGATTCTTTATTCCTTTGAAAACTTTTTATTGAATATAAAATACTTTTATTATGGTCATATTTCAATACAAACTATGCGGATAATGTCTGTATGATATGCTATGCATTGATTTACTTTGTCAATTTTGAAAAGAAGGTTCTTTTGAATGTCATATAATTCATTTTGTATAGCCGAGATCATTTCCTTAGTTTTAAGCTATGTGAAAATACTCTATCACTATATCATTAAATACTAAGAATTTCATTGATTGCTTAGTATAACAAATGTTTTCTTTAATATATATATATATATATGTGTGTGTGTTATAAAAATAATCATACTTACATTATATACACACGCACACACATGAGCGCGCGATCACACCCACATGAGCGCGCGATCACACACACATACGTATCTAAGTATGCTTGTTTGCGCATGCATAAGTGTTTTAATATAATAACAATATTAAAGTAATAAAAGGAAATTGTAGACCAAAAGGCCTATCAAATTAAGCCAATTTTATGCGTCCAGACCGTAAAATTTACCTCTCCCCACCTCTCCACGAAATGAAATAATCATAAAGGGTTGCCCGATAAATCAAATTGTAAATTCATGCTTTTGATTGAATACAAGGGTTAAACCAGCCTTTTGTTGTATCAACATTCCCTCATTGCTTTACTATATAAATGTATGGATTTCTCAATAAAATCAAAAGGAAATGAAAACACATACATAAATAAATGGAATACGACACATAATCTAGTATAAAATGATGTAAATAAAAATAAAAAAAAAAACTTAATAATTTTTTTGATATAAAAAATTACTAATCTACGTTTAGGCATAAAAAACTACTAATCTAAACTACGTTAGCTCAAAATTAGAGACCAGCAACCTAAAAAAGGGTAATTCGAAACTTATGAACAAAAATTTAAGGAGTGATAAAAAACATCTAAACAAGCAATTTCCCCTATACAATTCAAAGGTGGAGTGCAAGCAGTGAACCACTAAACGGTGTTGTAATGGAAAGCATGCCATGCCTCCTGAAATCCACTGCAGAAATGACGATGTGTAAGAAAATCGTGCTTAATGCTTTCCATTATAATATCATCTAGCGGTTCACCACTTGCTCTCTGTCTTAACATTGTTTAGGGGAAAATTGCTAGTTTAGATGTTTTCTATCACCCCTTAAATTTTTGCCCACGATTTTCGAAACACCCTGAATAAATGTTTTATTTGAAGTTAAAATTAAAGTAGAATTTGAAGTTAAAATTTCATCGTATTTATATAATCATCGATTCACACCCGACTTTCGGGTAATATTTACGTAAAACTTGTTAGAAAACGTGCCGAGGGACCATGAACTGATAGAAGCATTTTCCTTAAAAGTATAACGAAACAAATGGTTGAATTGATAACTTGTGACTGTTTTAATTGATTGAAATTTAAGATACTTGTACGTAAAATTTACGTTAGAAAGTTTAAGTGTACAATTTCAGATGATGCTAGAGTTAAGTAATAAGGTGCCTTACAAAATTACGCAATGACTGAGATTTAACAATACAAAAAAAATAAATCTTACTGTTCCGAACTTAATTAACTCATAGACGACAACCGAAATCCTGAGATAACAATGGATATTTGTAAAAAAACATCTATTTCCAGTCTTCTCTCTACTGATTAGCATAGATATTTTTTCCCTATAAGTAAAGGAAAGATCTTACAAAAATAAATTTAAAATTTTCTAAAGTTACTGAAAATTGCATGGCAATCGAGATTAGCATGGAGACGATTGGAAGTAAATTGTTCGTGAAGTTTACACCAATGTTTTACTTCTTAGCTTTCTTTGCAAATACTCACAGCATTGAATAGAATTACGATTTCCATCTTAGTGCATACGCTGTTTCAGAGGAAACCTTAAGAATACATTTGAAAAGCTCTATTGAAAAGCTACTACATAACAATGCAATGCCTTTTATACATCAAATGCCATAGTTTCTTTTATTCTGTTAAGTTGCGCAAATGAATTCTTTTTAACTTGGAAGATTGCAGTGGGTTTTTTTTACAATGTAATAAAATGCGGCATTATTTATCTAATCTAATAAAATCAATTCAAGGAAGCTTTAATTATAACACGTTATGATTGATTCTTTTGAGATTCTAAAGGTTCCAGATAAAATTTTTAAAAAATAAAGATTTTTTTCTCGCATTTTATAAATATATTATTTTATTTGAGCAAAAAAATACCTCTTAGCAATACTTGCATGGTATGTATTCATTTTTTGTTATTATGTATTCATTATTTCATTTTTTGTTATTATGTATTCATTATTTCATTTTTTGTTATTATGTATTCATTATTTCATTTTTTTGTTATTATGTATTCATTATTTCATTTTTTTTTGTTATTATGTATTCATTATTTCATTTTTTGATATTATGCATTCATTATTTCATTTTCATTCATACTAAGTGTTCACATAGTTATCTGATATAATAACTAAGTAGGAAGTAAAACTGAATCTAATGTTGTCAATTGTGAATCTGTCTATTTAAAAAAAATTTCACCTCCAAAGGCGAAGCAAAAAAAAATATATCCTATTTCCAGAACAAGCTAATTTCTATTACTTAATGTTTTCTCCTTTTACAAATATTTTGAGATGCATACACTTTGTGTAAAGAACATATTCATAAACTAATATTGAAATTTAAGGTATCAACTATTATAAAATTCCTGTCATTTTTACTGATCTCATTTCTAGATCAAATTTGAACAGATACAAAAGAAAACAAAAACCGAAATGAAAAGCTTTCTTCAACTTCATACATTATTAAGAATTATTTCTTATTTCATCATATTTATGCTAAAGTTATCTCATTGTTTTACTCATTCTGGATACATTGTTGGATTATTTTTCTATTCTAGATATTTATATCAAAGAAATAAAATTAGAAATTTGCTAGTTAAAAAAAATTAAATATATTTGTACAAAATATAAATATTCAAAAATTTCAGATACATTCTTAAAATATTTTCCATGTAATTTTACTAGTACATGTTTCATTCAAAGATTTTTGTTTTATAGCATATGAATTTTTTAAAAAAATATAAATGATGTAATCCCTCCAATGTTGTTATTATTTCCGGACAAAATAATGAACACCCGGGATGGTATCAGGAACAAATATTATTTAATACTTGACACGTTCCACAACACAAGACAGGATACAAAACATATTTAAAACATAGATTCACGAACATCACTCCATCATTCTGCTAACGAAGTCTCTCGCCTTCATCGAGCTTGCGCTTCTCGTGTTTGCGCTTCTAACCAAAAAGAACATGTGGCACCGTCTAATAGTAAATGAAAGTTAGCGTTAAATTACGGTGTTACATCCTCCCCCTACACCTCCGAAGGCTTTCTCGGCGAGGTGGTATAATAGTGGACATAATATAATTTCCGAACATCTCGTCTGATTCTCTCGCTTATCACTTGGAAGGAGTCCTATTAAATGTGATACCCAAAATCTGCAGGTACATTCAAAAGCTTCATCTGCCTTTCAAACATTGTTAAGAACAATGACATGTCATCTGCATCAGGAATAAATGTGGATAACACTGTTTTCAAATTAAGCCTCATGCGGTTAGAATTGATTTGAGTAGAGTTATCTATCGACGTTAGAGGATTTTGTGCCTGCAATTTAAGATTTTCAAGCTCAAATGTTCTCTGCTCAGCTAGTTGCATGTCCTCCCTTTCTAATTTCTTTATTGTCTCCTCTTCAGCATTTTACGTTCTTCGATTATGTTATCTAACATTTCTGTGACAAACTGCTCATTATTCTTAAAGAATGTGCTCGTAGTGATTTTGTCGCGTAAATCGATGATTTTATCATCAGAAGTAACAGAAACTTTTAATTCTAAATCTAAGTTATAAAAGTTAATCTTCTTGCCTCTTGAGAGAAATGCCATTTTATCTGATACAATTATCTAAATGTTAGTTTTTTATGTAAGCTTAAAATTATAAAATAAATTAGTTTTTCTAATTAATTGATTACGACTTAAATACTCATTAAACAGCTACCTTCCCTGTAGCAGAAATATAACTAATAGAAAATTTCACATGGATGTGCACGTAAACAAAATTATTCGACATATATAGATTTCAAGAAAACCTAAATAAAATTTTCCTGAAATTCAAGAGTACATTAAAGTATAAAATAAAGCATGAAAAACAATTATATGTTGAAACAGTTGCAATGAAATATAATATGATGCTAAGAATATAGAATTGCTTATTACACACAAAACATTTACAAAGTTAAATGCAACCAATAATAAGCTTTTGATAAAAGAAATAGAATATTCTGAAAACACTTAATTTTTACATATCATATAATCAAAATATAAATAATCAGTTGCCAGAATGCTTAATAATAATTCGTTTATAAGCACCAAGAGAAACAGTGACATTATTATAATCCTAACCAAATTACACTATAAAACCTTCTAATATTTAAAATATGCTTATTTAAATATTTATTGCAATTGGTCGACCAATAAAGTTTGAATAACTTTAATGAAAACACGAACTAAAATATTAAGAAAACTGGTGCAGAGTAAATCAATTAATCACCAATATATATATACTCAAGAAACGAGATATTTAAAATCACAAAATTAGAATTTTCGAAAAATAGAATGCAAGACTATAAATATATCAAGTATGGAAATAATAAAATAACTAGATTTGAAACATTATATAAATCAAAGTATGATTATAACAAGCAAGGAATTTCACTCACACACAGAAATATCGGATGTTATTTCTTCCAACACAAATCGCGCACTTTACAAAAAGACGATGAATTCTTACTTTAAAATATCTTGGGTCATATTTCTTCTACTTCACTTTAAAATATCTTGGGTGATATTTCTTCT
>BMAW01105245.1:70555-98433 GCA_019974015.1 Nephila pilipes
TTCACTTTAAAATATCTTGGGTGATATTTCTTCTACTTCACTTTAAACATCAGATGATATTTCTTCAAATTTAACAAAATGAGCACTTCACATAGCATTTTCAAAATAAGTGTCGGGGCGACACGCACTGAAACTTGAACACACGTAGTGAGCTGATCAAAAGGGGAAAAAAATGTCCGACGGGTCATGCCCCATGTTGGGCGCCAATGTAATCCCTCCAATGTTGTTATTATTTCAGAACAAAATAATGAACAGCCGGGATGGTTTCAGGAACAAATATTATTTAATACTTGACACGTTCCACAACACAAGACAGGATACAAAACATATATAAAGCATAGGTTCACGAACATCCCTCCATCATTCTGCTAAGGAAATCTCTCACCTTCCATCGAGCTTGCGCTTCCCGTGCTTGCGCTTCTAACCAAAAAGAACATATGAGGCCATCTGGATACCATTTAATAGTACATGGAAGGTAGCGTTAAATTACGGTGTTAAAATGCTTAATATTCCTCAGAACTCTAAAATATTTTAATAAAACTGATAATAATTATTTTTAAAAACTGATGAAATTAGTGGAATCTTATGTTAATTTATATTTGTGTATCTCTTCTACGATTGTAAATTTCCATGCTTTTTCTAAATGATTAAACTTAAAGAAAGTTAGTTTTTGAAACTTAAAATAATTAAAAATAAATAAATAAATAACCGTCTGATTTTTTAACGGAGAAACTGTGATTGTTTTCTCCTTTGTTTATAAATGGAAAAAAAAGTAACGCTCTTAAAGAAGCTATATGAAAATGTTACCAGACTTTGGGATGCAGAAAAGCGACCAAAATTTTTATGATAGAAAGAAAGAAATAAAATTGCTATGAATGATTCGAAAAACTCACCTCTGTAGGGGTAAGTGAAAAAAAATTTCAGAATGGTCTCTTTGCGTGAATTCTACTTTTTCATTTCTGCTCTATTTCCAAGTTTTTATTGACATTTTGGTACTTGAGAGACTGAAAACCATAACTTTTTTTAAACATACTCCAGGAGTTGGGAACATTTTTTCTTTCACACATTCCCGCCTGCTATTTTTACTGTAACAGAAGGAAAATGTCTCACAATTAAAGTGGCGAGACTCACGAAGATTTCTAGACAGGTTTTAAAAGAAGACCGAAATGTTTTGTTTGTACTGGTGAATTCTTGTTATGGTTAATGTAATTCTTTAATTTAAATAATATTCTTATTTAAATTGTCAAAAATTTAATACAATTTTAAAAATGACATCCTGATACTTGAAATTTGTAAAGCAAATTTGACAAAGATATTCTCTCCAAAAACGATTTAAATATGTGCAAACAGGGTAGGCAAAATGTTATTTACAACTGAAGATGCAAATAACTTTTATGAAAATTAGATCCTTAGGCACCAGAGGGGCTATAGTTTTAGTCAATGACTAAATGATGTAACTGACAACTTTTCAAAATAAAGTGGTAAATGTACGTAACTTCTTTATTTTCACTTTATGGCATCAATGATTAAAATTAGGTCAAAATATATTCGACTTAATAAAGTATCATTTGTTTTAATTTTAATACTTGAAAAGAATATTATTGTGCCCCTCAATATTTTATTGTTTGCTTTAATGTCATCGTTTGAATTCTAGAACAAATTTTGAAAGTGTATATTTATGAGCCACTGAGTTTAAGTAGAGTTAGCACGTCTACTAATGTGATATTGTGATTACGCGTATTGAATTCCTAGGTCCGGAGATAATGTAAATTTTGAGTTACTGCTATCGAGTATGCATATGTTTGTTAATTACTTTTTTTGTTAAAAAGGAATTATATTGCATCTTCTTGAGAGTCTCAGAATAACAATTTAGTTTTACTGCGATAGAACCTGCTAATTAATTGCATGGAACATTTGAAAGCTGATCATGCACATTACGGTTTGTTATCAGAATCCAAAAATCAAGATTTGGAATTTCGATTGGGGAAATACATACGCGTGAAAATTATCTAAACTTACTAAACAAAAGTTCCTTTTTTCTGAGTAATTCCTGCCTCGTTTCATATAATAAGCCCTCTTTGTAGATATAAAATAATGATGAAATGTTTCGGTACATAAGAGGCTGTCAAATATATCCCAAGACTCGGTTCGTATTTTAGCCTAGTTAATCTTAGAAGCGTTCGAGAAAATATTGCAGAAAACGTGGTAAATCGACTCAACGTTGTTTTCGAGAACTTAGAATCAGTCTTCCCGCTCCCTGATTCTATTAAATCACAATTTCTTTCTCAGGAAGTAACCTAAAAGTCGTGTTTTCCCTCAATAATCCTAAGACCATAGCTCAACTAAGAAGTAACATTAGACATTGAATTCCAGGGATACAGTCTGATGTATTGGAAGCTGTTATGAAAAATGTAAGGGAAACAACATATTTGCGAACTGGACAGAAGTGTTAGTCTAAACCTGTAGTTTTCTAAGTAAGAGGAACCGTTTTCTGGTAACCATAATATAACAGTGGATGTCAATAATCTTCCTAGTCAAGTCTTCCCTAGGAAATCATAGTTTACCCTTTGAGTTACGATCCTCTTGCATTCAACGTTCTTTTGTAAACCATGCCATCCGGTTTTCATAAACAATGTTTTAGAAACATCCTTCACCGCAATATTTTGGCGACGTAACAGCGACTCCACTTTCAGAGGAAACCATAGCTTAAAGGAAATTGTTTTCCATATCTAGGGAAAAAAATTTCAAAAATCTGTATAATACCATGCATATAAATTAATTGATTTTATTGTTTATTATATTATAAACAAGCCCTTCGATTCTGTAAACAGCATTAGACGCTTTTTTGTTTCATCGGAAAATGATAAGTGTAACAATAGAGAATAGAATTGTTGTGAAATTATCCATGATACGTAGAAAAATCTTTTCTGAAACTTATAATTTATTGTAAGAAGTGTTTGGCAATAAATAGTGGTTTAAGCGTTTTCAATATGGCCGAAAATACGTTGAAAATGATTCACGCGCGAGTCGCTCTTCCATGTCAAAAACGGATGACAATAAAAACAAAATCGATAATCTGATTCGATCTGGCAGTCGGTTAAGTATTCGTGCGATTGCTGATTCTGTAAGAATCGGCAAAGAATCTGTACAGGAAATGTTACATAACAATTTTAACACGCAAAAAGTGTGTGCCAAAATGGTGCCTAAGATTTCACGTTTGAACAACAAGAAGTTCGTAAAATTGTTTATGTTGACACTTTTTCATTTTTCAATTATTTTCGCAATTTTTTTTTCTTCTGGTAGGTCGCATCTCTTAGAATAGAGAAAATTTCTTTGTTAAAGAAAACTTGGAAGAAGTTATGCCCAACATGTAGCTAATATTTTGATCAGTGGCTTTAATTTGTCTTCTTAAGGCCTTGAATTTGTTTGTCTGTATTACTGAATTTTTTAATTCAATGAACTCCATATCGAGATTTTCCTAGGAATTAATCTATCTTATGATTATTTCTACCTGATATCAATATATAAAATGCAGTGAACTATCAAATTCATCAATTAAAGAGCAAAAATCATAATCTACTTTCGGAGTTTCAAAATGCATGTCAAAGACCATGTTATGTAATGGCGAGAATGCAGTAAAAAATTAAAAACGGGAAACCACAGAGATGATTATGGAGCATTCAGTAAGGGGGTAATATCTGGAAAAAGTTTAAAGTGTTTCATACAAAGCACTCAATTTAATTTGTTGGCAACAATACCTGCCAATCATCATAATTATGAGTTATTTACTGGGTCACTAACATTTTCCTAGTGACCCGCGGTTGCCGACCACTGGTGTGGAAGTTGGGAGGTTGGGGCATCATTTCAGGTTTCATTTTTGGCACTTGATCGTTATTCCAAATTACGAGGTCAGTGGCTAGTAACCCTCATGAAGCTTTGAAGTTCCAGATTAACAGACATTCAAACATTCAATTCTACAGATTCTGGATCTACTATAGTTGTACTATTTAGATTAGAGAGATTTGAAATGCAAATTTGTTCACCTATATGTATATTTCATGCATTACAATTCATTAAATATGTATGATATTTCTGATTTTTGATATATGTCAATAACAGGCAACGATATATTTTTTCAAAGTTTTTAAATATATATTATAAAGAATTTTATTTGTACGTAGTATTTTAATTAAAACTATTTACAATACACACGCTTGGCACTCCCTTATGATTTGAAACAGAATTAAATAAGGAAACATTCGTATTAGAAAGCCATCATGATGATAATAAACTCTCAGGAAGTACTTCAAGCACTCTCCATAGGGAATAACAGAGAAGTCATGTGACAATAAACCTCACATAATGAAACAAAAACATTCCTAAATATTATCAGATAAATGGACGATATTGAATGGATTTTAATGTGAAATCGGATAGGCCAATAAGATTGTCGAAAATCATATTGTGAAGACCCTTATTTATTAGACGAGGAATGGGAATTCAGTAACTCAAATCCAATACTAGAAGGTATAAAAATAGTCATGGAATACTCCTTGGAAATGTATCTCTTGAGGAATGTCAGCTATGGTCCAATTAAGTACAAAAAATATCTTTTTTTTTCTAGATACTTCTCCATGCTTGAACAAGAATGAATAGAAGAAATTACTTTAAGTACACATGATGATATCTTCTCAAGAAGGAGATACGAATGAATTCAGAAGATATTAAATTTCTGATTTATAATCTACAATTTCAAATAAGAGTTAGGAGCATTTTCTGTATTATTTGAAGCCATTTTATTGAAAGCTAAATGACATTATTTTATCTGTATTTCAGATGAAAATATTTTTTATCTATGATACATGTATTTGAGTGACAATTTAAAAATTACATCCATTTTGAATGCCGTATATTTAACTTTTAAGACTTAAATTAATTCACTTCATTTTTAATAAAGTAAAAGTAAAACAATTTCTGTAATTCATTCACTTAAACAGATTTTTAATGAATTGATTTGTATTACTTTATGTATTGATTTGTACAGGAATTTTGAAAAATATATCCCATTTTGAATGCCGTATATTTAATTTTTAAAAGTTATAACAATTCACTTTGTGTTGAATGGAATAAGTGGAAAGAAATCTGTAATTCATGGTATCTTGTACAGATTTTTATTATTTTGATGTATGATACCTTGTCTATATTGATTTGTGCTGGCACTTTGAAAACTATATCCTGTACTGAGTACCATATACTTAAGTTTTGAGGGTTAAAGTAATTCCCTACGTTTTGAACAGAGTAAGTGAAACATCTTCCATATTTTATCGTTATTCTTACAGATTAAAACCTCAAGTGTTTTTATACTACATACTTTTGTTCAATTATATCAGCTCTAGTAAACAAAGTTATAATGGAAATTCTCTTTTACTGCCTAATGACAAATAAAAAGAAAGAAAATAGCATTATTACTGCCAAAAATACATTGAAGATATATATTCATTGAATCATATTAAAGGTTGTTACATGCGAGAAATTTTGAAAAGTTAAAAGAAATATTTGCAGAATGAAAAAAAAAAATTTGAAATAGGTTCTATTCGAATTTTATTCATCTCTTTTCCAAAGAAATAAGCAAAAAATTCAGCTAATTTATTTTATTCATTAAAGTTTTAAGAATTTTATTACAAATTAAATCATTAATGTATTTTATCTCATCCCTTCAAAGAGAAAATACTTTTTGGTTAAACTTGTAACGATAAAAATTCATTTTAGTTACTATGATTATAAAATTGGTTCTTAACTTGTTCCTAAAAATTAAAATTATTTGTAATAGAATTTCGAATCATTAATAGAAATAAATTTGAATTCATCATTATAAATTCTATATTTCTAGATGGAAAAAGCGAATAATACGAATAGAGAAATTTTGTTAGAAATATATTATAATAATTACATTCATTATTGAATCCATGGAATATTACACAGTTAAATTTAATTTAAAATTAAAATAAAATATTTCATTTAAAAATAGAGTAATTTGTACATTTTGTCTTAAATGCGGAATCCTTTTAAAATTATAATTTTAAAATATTTTTGCAATCAGTATCATTACATTTAATAATTTTCACAAAATCCTAGTTCTCTTTTATTACGATTTACTCACTACTTTTAAGTTTAATTTATTCGAAAGTCATTATACGGTTTTCATTTCTTAATAAAATAACCGAGAATTACTATGAGAATTTTTTCAATATAATTGATTTAAATCCTGAATTAAATTTTTCTATACCTTCATATATAATTTTTAATATAATTCAATATTCAATATAGTATCTGATAGTTTGTACTTTTTATTATTTATATATATATATATATATATACACAAAACTTTGTAAAGAACCAATTTAGCTACTTACATAATGTGTTAATTTTTTGAAATAATTATTAAATTGTTCAAATAAATATTATAACCAAAGTAAGCAATAAAATATTGACGTGTACAAATAAATTTTTTTTCAGGTATTAAATTTAAAGCAAACGATAAATTATGAAACTGAACATATTTTGAGCTTATATAAATATTGCTGCTTAAAGGTGAAAATAACAAGTCACGTGTATTTCGCATTATATTTTAAATATATTTTAAAAAGTGGTTGGGATCTGAATTTCTTTATGGTTATGAATATCTAAAAATATGGGGGGAAAAATCTATTTAGTTTTTTCTTATATCTTAAATTTTGGTTTCATATTTTTTTAAAAAAAATGGTTAGTGTTATTAAAACAAATAAATTAAGTATACTTTATATACTATCTCGTTCACGTATATATTTTTAACTCGGTTTTGAAAACATCGATTGCCTTTATAAATTTGAAAAGAAATGTAAACATCCTTTGTGTTTGTGTTCGTATGTGTACAGAAATTGTTTCATATTTTTTTTAATAAATGTTTTTAAAATTATTGATTTCCTTTTTAAAAGTCATATTAAAAATGTAGAAGACCCCAAATAATTATTTTAAATTATTAAAAATAACAGCCTTTTTTATAAAAAATATAAAAAAAAGTAGACTCTTACGCAAAATAACAATAAAATGCAAGTCGTGAACTAAAGAAGAATACATGTTAAACAAGAATAACTATTACATAAATTCTATAAGATACTGTTATTATTAATATAATTTTAAACTATGATGGCTAGAAATCATATTTCACTGTGAAAGATATAAATAATAAATTATTACTTTTAAGAAAAAAATATTTATAAAAATGTACACACCTATATCAATGAAAGAAATCAATGTACATAAAGACATTGTTGTTATGTAATGATAATTACAGTGTATTTTATTCATTGAAATATTCTCGAAGGATACTGATTTCATTCAGGGAAACTATTCCGTAATTTGCAGACTTAACAGTAATGAATATTCAGTTGCAAGCATGATCGAATAATCGTAATCCTTTAAATAGAAGTAAATAAAAATATGGAATAAAATTAAAGGAAACCTATAGAATAGATCACATTTACATTTCGTATACTTAGTTTAATTACCTACTTTCACCGTTATTGATCTATTTCGGAAAAAGTTACAATCGGAAAATATCTATTTCTGAAACTTACATTTTTACATTCGGAAGCTTTCCTTTTTTATAACACATGCCTACATTACTTTTACAGAATAGCAAAAGCTAAAAGTGATGTAGGCATGTGTTATATAAAAGGAATGCTTCCGAGTGTAACAATTTAGGTAGAATGTTTTAAATTATGAATTCTGCTAAATCATGTTTAAATAAAGAATAAATGAAACAATATTATTAGTACAAATATTTACCGAACATTTATTTCACTTTTAATACAATTTGAATAATATTGATCCGTCCCTTAAGAGCCAAGTTTGCAATGATTAAATTTTTCAGTGGGAGAGATTTATTGGAATTGGATATTTAACTATACTAAGTAATGGACAAAGATAATGTTCAACAATAATCTTTATAAATTAAAGTTAGTACAATCATATCAATAAATATTAATATATTATTATTCTTCCAATAATGGATCACTATTCTTTCTAAGACATCATTCATTTAATAATAGAGTAAACATTTTTTTATATCTTGAAAATTTTAGTCTTAGATCCTACGAAACTTCATAAATCAAGAACCATTTAATCCATAATAAATCATGAATAATATAATTAAAGCAAATTTAATAAATCACGTAATATTCAATTATATACCAATAACCATTATGGACTCTGAGTTATTCACAATCAAATATGGAACACTAATTAAAAATCAAAAATCCCTTAAACTAAAAGATTTCCAGATTATTTTTAATGTTTTGATTTAAAATAAATGCTTAAGGCTCCCGTCTACCCGCCATTTTGATTTCATCAGCTTAATGTTAATCCTATGGAATTTCGACTTGAATTCTCACATCTTTACTATTTGATCTATTTGAATGCAATAAAGTGCATCTGAAAGAGCAAAAATTAATGAATGCTTCTGTGGAATTCCTTTTTTCCTCCGATTTTTAAAAATATTTGAAAATATTCTTTAAAGACCGGAAAACTCAAAAACGAATAATTAAAATAAGAATAAAAATATTTTTAAAATTTTTAGGAAAAAAGTAATTCCACAGAAGCATTCATTATTTTTTGCTCTTTCAAATGCACTTTATTGCATTCAAATGGTTCAAATAATAAAGACGTGAGAATTAAAGTCAAAATTCCATAGGATTAACATTACGTCCACGAAATCAAATTGGCGGGTAGACGGGAGCCTTAAACTTTAATAATACTCTTACTTTAACGTGCTGTAAGCGTTTTGTCAATTTTAGTGCGCACGCACTCGCAAAGGTCTGTTACCATCATGTCAGCAATAATGGAGCTAAAGGGGGTATTTGGATTTGTACACTTCAATTGACTCGAATTAGGAGGTTGAAAATGATCCAAAATATAATAAAATATTTAAACGTAATTTTTTTTCTCATTTAATACAGCATTGCTGATTGACAATATCTTTCTTTCATCTCGAATAATAATGAAGTTAGTTCAAACAAAACAAGCTGTTAGCTAATGATAAATGATCATACAGTCTGTATCATAAAGTTATGAAACACAGTGATTAAGAACAACTATCGAGTATCCTCTAGGATGAATGAAAGCAGGATTCGATCATCCAGAAAACGATTGTAAATAAAACTGTGTTTAGTTGAAATGCGAGAAGTATGAGTCTTCTGGCGAAAATTCTCTTCTCTTCCTGTATTAGCTAAACATATTTGGCCCCTTGATGGATAGGAAGGACTCTATGTATATCCAGGATAGGTGCAGGACAATGAACAGAATCATCAGGACAGCATGAGGATCGGTAAGGTAAGAACTCATTTTCCTTTTCTGTTGCTGTGGGTGTTGTTCGTCTGATAAATGCACAGGTATAAATACTAATGCTGTAGATTTTCATAACTGTGTCCATACAGACATTATAGTTGTTATAAAGTGCTCCCCACGTAGCAAGGGGAGAAAGTGCAATTAGTTCGATCGTGGTGAGGAGGTGGCAACGATTAAAGGAGGGCCGCCATAGAGCACTTTATCGTCTTTAGAATAGTCATCCGAATTTTTCAATGTCACGAATTCAATATTTTTAAACGAGAAAAGTGAATTTTTCATTAGACGATAGCAAAAGAAATGAAGACGACAACATTTGGGAACAAAATGACATGCTTCCAATTTGCATAATGTGTTCAATAATATCATTTCATTGGTCTTATAGGGATTTCAGCTCCAAACACTCAACCCCTTAATGCCTTTCATTTGTAATCCCTCTAAATTATCTCTTTAATCTTATTTCTTTGTAAACATGATAAGAAAATCAACGTTTAACAAAAGTGTGTTCTTTTTTTTATGTTTCATTTCTGACATACCTCCAGTTTTGTTCTGTGTATCACTTTGGTGAATATACCACTCTTTTACTGTCTGAACTATTTCTATTTTTACATTATGCCAAAGTTTCCGTCAATATTTTCTTGATTGATTCACTATTCAATGCCCAGTTATTTCTATTTTTATCATGATCCAAAATTTCTGTGAATGCTGTCAAAATTTTCTTGGTTTTCAGCATTTTCTAAACTGTATTTTCAGAAAAAAAAGAGGGCCCCATATAATGGAAAATCATTGGAATAAAACCATTAGAAAATTGAGGCCATCCAGAGAAATATATTTTCTGTGAGTAGCTGGATATTCAGTTTCATACTGAATTTAAAATAGAGTTGAAGAAATTCGATTTCGTTTTTAGCGATTTCATTTTGTAAGAAGGATTTTATTCTGCTCTGTTTCTACTCCTTTGAGAGATTCCAAACTTTTTCTCATTTACTTTCCCAAATGCAAATCACTTCATTGGAATACAATTACTTAAAACCTGGCACTTACCTACATCAAGAATACACATACTCACGCACGCACGCACGCACGCAGACACACACACATGTATGTATATATAGTTCAGTTGAATCTTGTATATTCTTACCAATTTCTTTAAGTTGTTAAACTGTTCAGATGCTTTCTGTGGTTTTTCTCTTCATATTGAAAATCTGTTTAGTCATTTAGAAGCCCGGGAGGAGTATAGTTATCTCCAACTTCATTAATTTATAAGCAATTGAGGTCAGTGAAGGAAGAAGTAAGTACCATTTTATTCATTTTTTATAAAGTTATTATCTTATAAATATTTCTTTTTGATGTTCCATTATATAAAAATAAATAAAAGGCATAAAGTAACTGTGTTTTTGCACCCAATGGTGTGTAGTAAACATACTTCCCACCACAGAAGGACTTAGAGAAGTGTTGGAACCACAAATTCTTCGAAAAATAGAAAAATTGAGACTTTTTCATTTTTAAATTGTACAGATTTTCATTTTTCCAATACAACCTTATTTTAATATCTAAGATAATTAAAAGCTTCAAAAAGATAGATTTCAATTATCATAGAAAAGGGACTAGGCCCACTTTAAACGTGAAAAATGTTCAAATTTTTGATTGATTGTTCAAATATGTTTTTCATTTTTGATTAATTGTTAAATGTGCGACATTATAATTGATATATTTAACTTTTACTAAAAATCAGAATGGCTGAGTAGCATTTGTTGAAGAGAATAGGGACACTTTTTTGATGGTTGTTAGCAAAGATTAGAGACAAAAAGCTTTAAGATGTAAAAAACAGGTTAACAGAGACAGTAACTAAACGTTTGCATGCATATAATGGTCTAATCATACAGAGAAATATGTCGTATTTAAAGAATAAGCGAAACGCCGTATGAATAATATTTTTACTCTAACTGTCAACGGGCGAAAAGGCTCAAGAAGGATTTTGCCCATCAGAAATATATCCACGGTGTTAATTAATAAACGAGGAACTGCTTGGGGAAATTTACCATCATAATCATATGTTGAAGAGAATAGAGACACTTTTTTGATGCTTGTGAGCAAAGATGAGAGACAAAAAGCTTTAAGATGAAAAAACAGGTTAACAGAGACAGTAACTAAACGTTTGCAAGCATATAATGGTCTAATCATGCAGAGAAATTATTCGTTTGTATAGAATAAGCGAAATGCCGTATGAATAATATTTTTACACCAACTGTCAACGGGTGAAAAGCCACAACACGGATTTTGCCCATCAGAAATAGATCCACAGTGTTAATTAATAAACGAGGAACTGTTTGTGGAAATTTACCATCATACAAACAGTTTACCTGTTGCTGTTGTGGAGGCTAAGAGACCCATTTTCAGAGATTTATCAAATCTCAAAACCATTGAAGAAATGTTTGCACGCTTGCTCCCCGAACCCCGAATGAGATATTAATATACGGTAAATATTATGATACGATCTATTGCACCAAAAATTAACATTTGTACAAATAGATGTATTCTCTTTAAATACAAATGACGCTATATATTCCTTAATATATATCATCATATGTACTTAAAGAGTGGACTTCTATTGCACAAAAGTTTTAAATTGGCAAATTCGTTGAAAATTGAGCATTGAGCCTGATGATTAAACAAAACAGCAATGGAGCATCCTGGCAAGAAGTTGTTAAAATTAATTTACAAAATAATAATAATAATAATAATAATGTTAGGAATAATAATAATAATAATAATGTTAAAATTAATTTACAAAATAATAATAATAATGTTAGGAAAGAAAAAAGATTCAAACATAATAGAGAGAATGATGAGATATTAATAATTGAGGATAATTTAGAATATGGAACTGGAATGTTTTGACTCGTAAGTACTTTTACATTAAAACTTGTTTTCTTAAAGTGTGAATTTTTATGAGCGATGTTCCTTTTCTACTATTCATAGGTGTGCAATTTTTGTAAGAAATGTTCATAATACTTGATAATACATACAGAAATTATTTTGTTTTTTTAAAAATTAAAAAATCTATTTACAAAATTTTTTGTACGAAAAAAGAGGCAAAATTCACTTTGTCTGATACAATATTTTGTAATGAGAAAGATATATTTTATTTTTTATAAAATTTCAAACTTTTGTCTACAATGTATTTTGTGAAAAGGTTAATCAAAAAATCGTTTAGAGGAGTAGGAAACTCTATTCTTGTCGGTATAGAGTTTCCTACGCCTCTAAAAAAGCAAATTAATATTATTTAATAATCTAAAAGAATTTAAATTTTAAAATCAATCTGTATCCCAAAAATAGTTTAATAAGCCATTAATTGGAAAAAAATTGCCTTATAAACCGTTAAATAAAGGAGAAATTTCAATTTACACCGCGTCCCTCTTGAACCGCAAATCCCTCTTGAACTGCAAATCCCTCTTGAGAGTCAAATCCCTCTTGAACTGCAAATCCCTCTTGAGAGTCAAATCCCTCTTGAACTGCAAAATTTATGCAGATTGAAATTAAACCTTATGCGATATTTTCTACAACAGCACTTTTAAGTTTTGGAAATTTTAAGTTAATTTCTTCCACAACTAATTGGGTTATACATTTACGAGTCTGACAATCTCAGACAAAATAATTATCTACTAAAATAATCAAATTTTACATAACGCTTAAGGAATTGGCAATTAAAATTATTTTAAATAAAATGTTAGAATTCTACTTAAATCTAAGTGAGCAAGGAAAAGGGGGAATAAAGTGAAAGATTTCTTCGAATAATTTCATGGATAGTACCGCAAGTCTCTAGATCCTGTATTAGAGTAACTTCGAGAAAAATGCAAATCGTTTTCGCCAACGATATTTTATATTTTTCTGAACGGAGTGAAATTTCTACTCTGTAGAAATCTTCACGTATTGAAATTGGAGTAATTTCCTTTGAATTTTCACTAAAATTTAACAAAAGTGTCTATAGAGAAAAATAAAAACACCGCGAAATCACTCTAAATGATATTTTTTTTTTAAATTTAATTAATTTAATCTCAAAGCTAACAAAGTATGAATTCGAAATCAAAATTCATATAAAATATATAAACACCTAATAAAAATCACTAAGAATTTCTATAATTACAAAATAGCTTTAATAAATAGTTAAAAATTATCAATCAATATGATACTTACGATTAAATTTGTTTATAGATATTATATTTTAATTAGAAAAAAATAAGAATTCTTTTGTAAATGGGGCATTTTATAAAAATGTTCAGGAGCAAAGTCTTAAAATTTTGCAAAAAAATTTTCATGAAATATTTTAATCTTTTCTAATTGATACATTTACAAATATTTATGTATGAAATACATTTTGTAGCAAATCATTCGTTCACGCATCGAAAAATTATTGAAGTAAATAATAATTAAAATAGTTTAAAACCCGTTGGCTCCCAGCGTATCACATTTCATACGCTCGAGTTTGCTCTACTGTGCCCAGCGTATCACATTTGATACGTTCCGTGAATTCTTCTAAGGCCCAACGTATCAATAGAGATACGCTTGATGAGAACATTTTATTTGATTTTCTTAATGTTACTATATGGCGTTACAGTACTGCGAAATCTATATAGATAGGTTATTTGGAGTGTTGACCTTGGTGATATGGGCTTGTATTTCACTTCTGGTTATCAGTAGGGGGTTAATTGTTAAAAACACGTGTTGTGGAGCGGCTCTGTAAATGGAATGACATGATTTAAAGGGTGCACTTGCTTTCTGTTTGCTTTTTTCTTTCTTGCTCGCTCCTTAGAAGTTCGAAGGAGAATTTATGGCCCTCTATGGGGGTTAGGGCTTTTGGTAGCAGATGCTCTCAGGTGTTCGTTTCATTCAGTCGGTTCCTATTTGTAGCGACAGTCATGACAAAAAGAAAGTATTTATCTGATACTGATATTTGCGAAATAATAAATGAATCTGACAGTAATGTTAGCGAAAATAATCCAAATCTGTCATAGACATTAAAGTAAAAAAAAAAAAAAAGAAAGGAGTAAGATGTGCCCTTTGCTCAAAACCTTGCGCGAAGCGTCAATATATGCGTGTAAGACATGTGACGTTGAACTATGCATTGAATTTTTTTTATAAATATACCATACAGCAAAATAAGATTTATTTTTTATATCTATACATTCCATATAATGGTACATCTTTACACCATGGAGTTTATGTAACAAATGTAAATATATTTTGTATTTTCTTAAAAGATATGATTTTTATGTAATTATTTTATGTAAAAACACAGAATGTTTGAAAAAATCTTTTTTTCCTTCATGTTTATTAAGTTTAATGCATTTTAAATAATATATGTAAATACCAAAATATTTTAATGAATAGCTGATATTAGAGGATTTTTTTTCATCAATTAAGCTTAATATCTAAAATCGTCTGGGCACAATGTGACAAATGTCGGAATTCGATAGAGGCAGCAGGATTGTTGCTTAACGGGAGTGTGGAATATCGTTTCGTGATATCTTCCATCGCACTGGTCGAAATCAACTACTTTCATGCGAATATTGAATTAATGGGTTGCTGAGGGCATATTGGACAGCATGCTGGATTTCAATGCCCTTCCATAACTAACGCCCGAGAGCACAACCATATTGTGAGGTTGATCCTGCAAAACCGTACAACCATATTACGTATGATTAGTCAGGAAACAGGCTTGTTTGCAGCATGACCAGTATCCGCTCGCACGGTGCTACGACGTTTGCAGCAGCGTGGACTGTCAACACGTTGATTATTACTTCGGCTTCTCTTGACATTGCAGAATAGAGAGAGACGGCGACTCGGGTGCATCGAACGAAAAAGCTGTGTACACTAGTTGCACAATGTTATTTTTTCAGACGAGTCCCGGTTCTACGAGCAGTATTTTGATGGCCATGTACATGTCTAGAGATTCCGAGGAGACAGCTTATCGAATGATTGCATTGAATATCAGCATAAGGGGTCCTATATCTAGTGGAATGGTTTGGACGACGGATACACGACACGCATATCTCTAGTTCAAATCGACGGTGCTTCGAACACAGATCGGATGTCCTTTCTTCGAGACCTGCCAAACGCCATTTTCCGACAAGATAATACAAATCCATATGTTGCACGTCGTGTTCTGACCTTTGATACACTGGATATTTGATTGTTGCCCTGGCCTGCACTGTCTTCAAACATGTCACCCGTTGAAAACATCTGGTCATGGGTTGCTGAGAGACTGGTCGCCACCCCTCTCTATCTAACACAGTTGATGAAGTGTGGTTGTGACTTGAAACATCATGGAATGAGTTGTCATGACCAATTCGACTCCATGGCATACCAGGTAAAGATCGTTTTAGCTACTAGGGAGGGCAATAGTTTCTACAAATTTCTCACCATTGTAAACATCCGAACTGTTTGAAAATTTAATCAATTTGCCATCATGTCACACTGTTTGAGTATAATAAATATCTTTTTTGTATTTGCTTTTCTTTATGGTGTTGCAATTTCAATGTCCAGTAGTGAAGATTATTCATAATATTATTGTCTGTTTAGTGCGGCACACAATTAATTTAATTTTCGAGGAGAAACTGTCATTTATTAAGAATTGCGTCAAATACATAGTTATTAAAATTATTATGAAGTGAAATAACTCAAATAACTTTTTGCGGATTATTGTAAAGGAATTGATTAATTTGCTGTAAAAATATCGGCGCTTTGGAGAGAACAAAGGAATTATAATAAAAAAAAATCTACCTAATTTTAGTACACATTTACGAAAATTCCTTAAATGTAAATCGGAAAGAATTTCATCACAATCCAGCTTTGAGAAAGAGCTTTCCTGTAAATAAAAGGAGAATTATTGGTTATAAAAGACCTTTCCTTCTGTTCAGCGGGTGAACAACATTTATCTTGTCTGCATTGTCAGATGACACGTAAAAGTGTCAATCATTGTCATAAAAGGAAGAAAGCCACACAGAGAAAAATCCCTTCTTGAGAAGCATTTTCTTTTCTAAGGTAACCGTCTCCAAACTGTTGAAAATTTTTTTATTTTAACTTTTGTAAAATGTAATGGTTCTAGTTCTACTTTATATAAATATACGCTTGAATCATACTTCCTGACAATAATATACTCGCCACCTTTTCTAGAGATTGAGGTAGCTTAGACAACTCGTGGACGGCGTAGCTTTCCTCGAGTCGTGGGTTCGAGTCTTCATACCACTGAGGACTTATCATATAGCTGGGTTGATTGCGCATTTAATCTATAGGTCCCCAAGTTCTAAATTGGCATTGTGTTGGAAGTTTGGAGCGGGAGTTGCTAATTTAGGTATCTCCCTCTACACTTGAGCGATATTTAAATTTACGAGACGTACGTCGTCAGTAGCGTTCGTTAACTGCGATGTTAATAAAACAAGGAATCAGTCATACCTTCTTTTTCTTTACATATATAGGAATCACATGAGAATTCAAAATTCTCCTGTGAATATAATTAACTTTCATAAATATCGATTATTTCGATAAAGAATCTAAATTTTTATACTCTCTTAAATTCCATTAAAATGATAAAATACTTTATTTACAAAAATTAAATTTTTTCAATGCAGGTAATGTTTAATCAAATACAAAAGCAGAAAAAATATCTATACGCAAGATTTCATAAATATATTATAAAGGGTTTTCAGTTGTAAAATGAACGTAATAATTCAAGTTCACTTTCGATAAAATAAATCCACTCTGAAAAAATAGTTTAAATTTTTCTTTGAAATAAAAAGAATATAAATCGCAAACCTAACTTTACTCTTAAAAGGCTTTCTTTTCCAAATTAAAAGATATATATATATATATATTGCAACGTATTTTCTTGGAAAATTCTTTTCCAACTCTAGGCCAGAGATTTCTGTACGGAATATATGTATTAGGAATAAAGTAGGTTTTCTTTCCAGTTTAAATGCAGCCTTATAGAATACAACCCTCGCGAGGTTCCTTTCGGAGTAAATTTTGTCGATGAAATTATTATTCCTAGTTCAAAGGGATATACTACAGGACTCTTATTCCCTTTTCAATAAATAGTCTTCGTGTTCTTAATGGTAGAATTTTCGATTATGGGGGTATTAAGTTTCGAACTAGGCACAAATCGATTTCGTCAATTTAGCCTGAATTTGCGGCGAATCGATTACTTTTATGTGATAAATGATTTCTGATTTGTATTGCATCGAATATTTTTATCTAGTTTTATAATTTTGATTTATTTTATTTCAATTGCATACCTCTGATACAAAAATATATTTAACTACTATTCATGTCCAGCATTTTTACTAATTATTTATGTATTTTCATTTCATAAATATATTATGACATATTAATATTGTTTTCTAACCTATCCAGATTCACAAATATTACCTTATATTGATGATATTTTTGAAAAATAGAATCGAGGATACACATTTGATGGGTTTTATAGAAGGTTAAGTGAGATTATATGAGGGAATATTGAAATTATTATTCATTAATAAATATTACATTTTTGAAGGTCACATTTATTATAAATATCCCATTCATTAAAAATAACATATTCATGATAAATATTATTGTTCTTTTCAAAATGTTTCCTAATATTGCAATGTAAATTATCGATATAGAATTTCACAATTATATGCTTGAATTCCCTTTCACTCGTTATTGTATTGTATGTATTATTTTATAGTAAGCCATTTATTTTTGCGCCATTTTTACCTAGAGATAAGCAGTTACGCTCTATAAAGTGAAAAACGACGCACCAGGAAGAAAACTACCGGAATGGGATGAAAATCTAATCAAAACAAAACGTTAAAAGTATCACAGAAATTGATTGTTTAATTCAGGAAATACAACTGCAAAGGAAAACAATTCAACAATGCACTGGCCCACCACTTGCCTTGATGCAAGATATTGCCTGATCATTGACTAGTAAAGTTGGCAGATGACCTGCTGGATTGTTTGCCATACACGCTTCAACTGGCGAGTTACATCGATAATGACCCCAGTACGATCTCAGATGGTTACTCATCAGAGCCTAAAAGTGATCTATTGGGAAATAATCTGGTAATCATGTCGGCCAGGAAATGTTGGACAAGCACATAGAACAATATTAGAAAGACGTGCCGTATGTTGCCAGGCATTATCCTGTTGAAATATAAGAAAAAGATCTCTGTGAAAGGAAGGGCAACACTTCGGGGTATAGAATCTCTTTAACGTGATGCTGAGTTGTATGAATGTCACGGATGTGTGACAACCGAAGTGATCAAGATATTAAATGAAATTGCAACACAAATGGTAACTCCTGATTATCGTACTATGTCGTGGCTGATAGTAATACGAATATCCTATGCTTCTCTGGATTTCCGCAGACACGTTTTCGCTGGTTATAAGGGTTATATTCAAAGTAGAAGCCATCGTTGAAAACATTCCATCAGATTTAAGGTCGAATGTACGAGGCACCTCTGCAAATACTCCTGACGGAGTGCAGTGGTGAGGTCTAGTCGGCACAATGTCCTCTGTAACCTCAATCCATTTTCGCTAATTTGCCTATCAAAGATTATTGGAACTATTGATATCCCGGTTACAAGTCATATCGTTGCTTAGGGCTCCCAGCTTACATCAGATGCTGGGAGCGCCGATCTGACTGTCATTCTGTCCTTTCGTTCTGTCGTCGTTTTCTGTTAAGGGAAACTTCTTGTGCTTTTTACGGCAATCCCCCATTCTTGTCAATACTGTAAAATGCATCTATATGATCCAAATATCGATTGATCCTGTAATTTGATTATAATATTTCCTTAATTCTAGTTGCACGTCTTCTCTCAAATGTCAACATCTGCTCATACTGTTCACAAATTCGTCTGCTAGGCTTTGGTATAATCCATGTGTCTTGACAAAATTACATTCACATGGAAGTCATAAACTAGAATTAGAATGGGATCTATCCAGGTGCTCCGTTGCAAGGCACTGGAGTGCCAGCAAATCAGTCATCGGCTGTCAAAAATTAGTCATTCACATATTCTATTATAAGGTATGTGCATAATTAATTTCGTCTCTTTCGAATTAAGCATTTTTGGTGCGACGTCTTTTAAGTTATATCGTGTATTTTCTATGATCTCAAAAGAAAAAAAAAGTTTATACTTTAAACAGATAATCTAAAGCACAAAAATGAACGTACCATGAAATTTAAATAAGAATGGAATTCTTTACTGAGATTAATATTATAATTTCAGTATATGGTGACGAGTCCTATTTCAAACTGTGTCCTGACTACTATTTCAGTTATTTCTGCAGAGTCCAGGAAAGAAAATACATGAACCTACTCGTACTATCTCACACCACGTGGAAATTCAAGAAGACATTATATTGGGAAGCGCTATTAACTTTGACACCTGCACTTTGTTTCTAGTCCATCCTTGAATACTTACAGTAAAGTGGCTAGTAGACTCAATTCTGTATTTCGATGTATCGCAGTTACTCTTGTATCAACACACTTACTTATTTTTCAACAAGATAATAGGAACTAGGTAACATGCAACACCAATGGCGTGACTAGGAGAAGCAGAAGGGGAACATTTGTCCTCGGTTGGAGCCTCTAGAGGGTGCCGAATCGATGTCGTAGAATTTGAGAATGAAATGTTATCCATTCTTAAACACCCTAAAAAGTAAATAAAAACATTGGCATATTAAGTCCCTAACTCCAACTGTATGAAGTTATCTTTTTCTCTATGAGTTTTGTCCTTTTCCGATTTCCAAGCACATATTTTGTACTGCCTGAAATTATCTAAGGTATAGGAAATATTTTCAGACATTTATTTGCTAAGCGGGGAGCGGGATGTTATCCACAGCATATAATTCGATGAACTAATCGATAAATTTCTCTTTCAAGTTAATACTTACATTTAAATCATTATACAAGTACAACCAAATATTTTTTTACTTTTCAGTAATTTCATTTTCAGATTATCATATTCAACGTAATGTTTAAGTTTTCGCAATGTTATATTTAAATAATATTTTAGAATAATTGTATTTTTGAAGTAAAAATTGTTTCCTTCATTATTTTGCAACGTTCCATCTTTATAAATTAAGCGGAACATTGAAAATATTAACATAAGATGCTTTAAAAAAAAAGTATTTAAAAACATTTAAAGTAAGAAGTATGAATCCCCCCCCTTAAATTACTATTATTTTAAATACACTTTTAAAAAATTCTTTCTCTTCAACAATTGCATTTTTGTTAACGGGAGTGTGGCGAAATCTTCAGTTGTTCTCGGACGCTGAAAGCCCGAGTTACTCTTCTATTCAGGATGTCTTATTAGAAATTTTCTTTATGCTCGGAGAATTCTTCTTTTGTCGGCTCTGATCTTCTGATCTCTTCACCCATTAAACGTATTTAGGACCTGATAAGAAAGTATCAACAACCATCCGAGACTATTATTAATTTAACTCGACAATTGGAAACAATTTAGCAAGAATTCCCACAGGACATCACTCAGGAGCTTCATTAGTCTTTACCGCACAGGGTAAAAATTAGAATATCAAAAAAGAACCACACTTCATTGTCTTTCTAATGTTGTATTTATTTAACTCTGGAATAATCATCCAAAATACCTATAATTTCTTTCCATATTCGTCTTTTTCCCTATCATTTACTTTTATTGCATCTTAATAAATTAGTGGACATAATTGCGAAATCATGGATGGGGTTGCTTCTGTCGAATTGTGGTTTCGAGCCCTTGCACCACTAAAGAATGGTTTGTAATGGGGTTGATGTACGTTAAATATGTGGGTAGCTCTATTTGGGATTGTGTGGAAGTTATGAGAGTGGGGTGCCAACTCAGGTATCGTTTTCTACGCTTGAAAGTAGTTCCAGATTGTGAGGTCAGGTGCCAATAATTTTCATGATGCTTCCATGAAGAAAATAAACATTCAATCTTCTTATTTTGTAGGAATTAGACAACTAATTTTGTCACAGTGTGTCAGTTTTTGTGCCTTATAATGCATATATAAAATATAAAACTTTTCCTTCTGTAGACTATCTTAAAAAGAATTACTTTTCTGCATTATAAAAATCGGAACTAAAGGACCATTTTTTACTATCAAGCCATCCAGATTAAAGCCGGACCAAAACCTTGTTGATTTCCTTATTTTCTAACAACAGATATATATATATATATATATATATATCTGTTGCTAGTTGTTTTCGAATCATGAATATTTTTTTCAGTAAGAATTAAAAGTAAAACCGTGATAATAATTAAAAGGGAAATGAAGAAATTAAGTTATTAACTAGGAAACGAAAATGTGTAATAGTTTTCTAAAAACAATAATACAAATCGTAGGCTAAATTTTATAATACGCGTTATACATAAATCAGTACATGCATTCAAAAAAAAAGAGACCACCGTCTATAACTTGAACAGTTTTATATTGCAACTGGATAAAATTGACATCACTGTTAATAGCTTAATGAAAACAAAACTATATTTATATATTAATTAATTGACGCAATTAACTTGATTTCTAGATTTCGGAAATGTATTTTTCACTATGGGTACCTTTTTTTCAAGTAATTAATTCTATCGTATGAAAGTAGCTTTAAGTTAAAATTACCTTAAGTTATAATTAATTAAGTTAATGAAACATTAAGTTAAAATTTATATTTTCATAAATATTACTATCCCATATATTATCATTTTTATTATTCAATATAATTATCACACTATTATTATCACATATATTATCAATATTAATATCACATATATTATTAATATATATCATCACATTCTTCATCTTCCATGGAAACAAATTTTCTCTGAATGTAAAAAAAAAATTTACAAAATGTTTTTTTAACTATATTATGATAAAAATATTTTAACCAGAATATGGAACCCGAAAAACAAGTTTAATGGTTTTGCAGAACAAAATCGGCTTATTATTGAAACAAGTTAAATGTTAGCAATGACAAAAATAAGATTTAAGATTGTAACTCAGTTTTTTACTAGCCATTAAAATAATATATGCACAATTACAAAAACTATTTCAGATCATTACTAACTATTGCACGCAGTTGAAGACAGATTGAGAAAAAAACAAAATTCTGTGCGTAACGGTAAAAGAATTGTTCATACAAGAAAGATAATGATACTTTCAGTATAAATAATGACGTCATTTATAACTTTTAGTCATTAAAGAGCCGTAATTGCGGATAATACAAGTTATAATTGGTCACAGTTATGTTAGATTAGGAATTATTGGAACCTTTCACAGCATGAATTTTTCCTCCAGCGTTTTAACAAAAACTTATTTTTGAAGTAATAAATTCTCATGTATTTAAAATTAAAAAAAATATGCTGAATTTAAAACAACATTTATTGAGGATTGCTGAGAACAGCCTTGAGAAAGTAATGAATTATTTGATGATAAAATTAGGTGAGGTTAGAGATTGACTGAAAATCGTTTAAATATTTGTCAATTTACAGCCTTAAAAAGAAATATTGGTTAAGTAAAGTATTTGTACGTAATGTATTAAGTAAAAATGTTTGTATATGAACATTGTGGATTAATGACTCTCATAAGTTTAAGACAAAATCAGATGAAGAAGACATGTAAACTGATACTTCATTCAGCAGATTTCCACACGGCTGCATTATTGACTTTCAGATCCTTTATACACATAACGCTACAACACTTAAAAACGTGCATGAAAATAATTGTCACGCGAAATGTATTTCTTAACGAAACTTGGAAAAAAAGCGAATATTTCTCTTTACCATTAATTAAATATATTTTCGCGGATTAGAAATAGATGGAACAATGATGTATTTCGAAATATTTTAAGACAAAAAGAAATTACTGATATTTAAATCACAACATGTCCTCTTTTGAGCTCTGTAAAGTCTGAAATATAACTGTTTTTTATAATTAGAAAAAAATAATGATAATTTTAATTTCTTATTGCATAAACTATGAGACCAAAAGTTGTATACTTTGTGTCATTCATTCATATATATATGTGTGTGTGTGTGCGTATGTAAATATACATATGCATTTACTAAAAATTTCAAGTGTTTAAAGGTTATAATAATATTTCATATTTATTGTAACTTATAATCTTTTTTTCATTATTTTACATAATAATTTTGTTTAGTTTGTTATGCTTTATGTTATAAATCTTATATATTTATGGGATTATTTGTTTATTTTTCTAATTTTTGCTTTACTTTGATTTAATTAAATCTTTTTGGAGTTGTACCCATAATATTGCACCGATCATTATAAAATAATAACTGAAACGGATAGTTAAGTCTTTAATTCCAGAATTATTCTCTATAAATTGTTTGCAGCCTGTTCCAGTATATACTACTTTATACTCCATTCTTTTAAAAATATCTTCAATTATCAGATGCATCATTTTTTTTATTTGTGAAATTTTTACTACTGATTTGTGTTGTAATCATATTACTTTCCTCTAAATTTACTTGTTATAAGATATTTATCTAAAATATGTTAAGATTGTTTTTTTACATAGTTAGATTTAAATTTTTAAATTTCATTTTCCTTTGCATTCCATACGTATATTTATAGAGCGTGATATGTAGGATTTTTACTTAATAGTATATTATGTATTTCTCACTTAAATGTATTATTATTATTATTACATGCATTTTATATTTCATTTTTTTAAAATTACATCTGCATATTTTTTACTATAACTATTTTTTTAAAAATATTAGTAATAAAGAAGCAAACCTTACTTATTTTTTCCTTCTCATTCAAAATTATTTTAAACTAATAATAATATTCTTGAATCTGATCACTTAGAATTTATTTAAAAATTTAAGGTTTGTAAAATTTATGATAGTATGTATGGTAATAGAGGTAAACGTTCTTTTTGTGATTCACAAGGTACCTTAATGGAAAAACAGCCCAGAACCTATACATTTTCAGAAACGTTAGTTATTCTTATATCTTATGTGACAAAAATCTTTTTTTTTTATATTAGGTCATAATATGTTTATAATAATTCATACAAATTTTAAAAAATATGTTTGCTTGTTAAATATTTTTTAAATAATCAATTAATCCATTAATTATCCATTAAAGAAATTTGAAATGTAATAATTATTATATTAATCGTTATAAAAATAATAATAGTATTTTTTTTTCTTTTTATTTGAAATTAACTGTTTTCTTTTCTTAAAAAATATTTTTATTTGTTGACATGTTTCTTTTATTCTTCATTTTTCCATTTTAATTGTATTATTTTATTTACATGTTTATAGTTTTTACTTATTTTTAAAAGTTGTTCGTTTTCCATTAATATTTTATCTTCATTTTTTTTCTCGTTTAGTTTAAATACAGAACATGAAGCGTGTTAACATTTTGTTAGAATTAAACGTGGAATGTGGTATTTTCTCGTCTTTCTGCAAACTGTATTAATATGTAAGTTTTCTGAATTTTTTGATAATTTCTTTTCTTATAATAAATGCTTTTTTAATACGATTGATTTCATTATAATAAACAGCAAAAGAGTGTATTTTCTTTTTGACTTCTTATTTTTCTTGTTTTTTGTTACAATGTTCATTTTGATTTTTTGGTTTGTAACAGTTATGTGACATGTACTGAAGAAAGGCATTGGGCCCGCAATTCTAGAAAAACTCAACAAAAAAGTCTGAAGTCTGTTTCAGTTTTAATATGTTTATCCCACCATTTTATATATCCACAGTTTGTTGATTTTCTTGTTTTCTTTTTTTTTTTTTAGTTTGATTTTTCGCTTTACTTTTGGTAGCTTTAATATTATTTAATGGTTTAATCATTGGCTTGATTAATTTTTGTTTAAATATAGAAAGATATTTTAATTGAGTCAGTTTTTCACAATACTTATAAGTGGACATGATTTTACAATTATTCTATACCTCTTTGTATTGTCGTACATACTTGAGTGGTTGATTATTTGTCAATTAAGTTATAGTGTCCGGTTTTACCCCTCTTTCCCCTACTCTTATTTCTTTCAGAGTCAAAAGATTTGCTTTTTTTTACCATATATCATTTAGAAGGCTTCTTATTAAAATTCTATAAAAATGTGCAACATACTATTTCAACTTTCAGGTATGAAAATAGATATCATTGTATATAAAAACGACTTTATTCGGGAAAAAAATCGAAATAATCCGGGGTAAAAAAACGCAAGAACTGTTTCGGTACAATTTGAAAGATGCATCTTAAATTACATAAAATGAGCTATTATTTTTATAAAATTTATTAGCTGTGGACTTATAAATCAACGAAATGCAATACACCTTTTTGTAATTGATACGAAACAGAAAATAGTCTCTGTAATTTAAAGGAAAGGCTCGCATTTATTATTGCTTACTAAACTCCCCTTTTAATTGCAAGAGATTTCATTTAAAAATATTCCTCGGCTACGAATGGAAAACTCTGTATTTGAAATGGGAAATAGGAGTGTAAAACTCGCTTTTATTTCTAAGGAGTCTACAAGTATGATGTCTTTCGCATCTCAAAAATTTGTCTTGCCCCAACTTTTCCTGAACAAAAGGCCGCTTAGCCTTTTCTTGGAGCAAATTCGCCGGAAGCAACTCATTGTTTCGATCATTGCTTGATTTCAGGTGAATCTGTTGATGAGACCTGGATTCATTGACGAATCCAGGTCTCATCAACAGAGATAACTTAACACAAAATGACTAAGACAGCTCTTTGCGGCAACAATCAAATTTTGATTTGGCAGCAAATGGCAGCTAAATTGAAATTAACTGATGAATCAGTGTCAAATTTATTTTGTCACCGTTAAAGAGAAGGAAACAAATAAGGATAACACCAACTATCCACAGCAACGTCATCTATCTTTCAGAGTCTTCGCAAGCCCTTCTGGAACCACATGTGTTTATGCAAAACCTACAATTTTTTTTACTAGAGTGTACATCCGCTTAGAAATAGTTGACGGAGCTGTATAATTTTGTTTTGCTAATTAATGTTGAAAATACATTCTATTATTTTTACTTTACAAACTGCATATGCGTTAAGGTTCCTGTCTACCTGCTATAATATAGAATATTTTTAAAGAACAGGATACCTACAAATAAATAATTAAAATAGGGGTACAAAAATTTTAAAATTGGAGAAAAGGTATAATTCCGCAGAAACATTCATTATTTTTAAGCCCTTTCGGATACACTTTTTTACATTCAAATAGATAAAATAGTAATGATGTAAATAGAAATTCCGAAATCAAATGGCTATTAGACGGGGACTTTAATGAGCATTTGCAGATATCTATCCATAATATTCTTATGTATAGAAGACTTATTTTATATCGTGAAGGAAAAGGTATTAAAATCCTTCTCAAGCATATCTTGCAATTCAGAACAGATTGACACATATTATGGATAGAAAAGTGCAGAAGACGAATCACAATTGAAATTCACTAGGTTGTTTCATGTATGAATATAGATTAACCCGTTCACTCCCAGCTTACGCGATTGCGATTATACGATTGCTTCACTTGCGATACGCTTACGTTTGCTCTCCTGTGCCCAGCGTATAACATTTGATACGCTCCGTGAGTGTCTTCTATGGCCCAACGTATCAATAGAGATATACTTGATGAGAACGCTTTATTTGATTTTTTTATTGTTACTATATGGCGTTACTACACCGCGAAATCTATATAGATAGGTTATTTGGAGTGTTGACCTTGGTGATATGGAGTTAGATTTCACTTCTGACTATCAGATGGGGGGGGGAAGTAATTGTTAAGTGCACGTGCTGCGGCTCGGATCTTTAAATGTAATGACATGATTTAAAGGTCGCTCTTGTTTTTGGTTTGCTTTTTTCTTTCTTGCTTGCTTCTTAGAAGTTCGAAGGAGAATTTATGGCCCTTTATGGGGGTTAGGGCATTTAGTAATAGATGCTCTCAGCTTTTCGTTTCATTCGGTCGGTCTTTATTTTAGCGACAGTCATGATAAAAAGAGAGTATTTATCTGATACTGAGATTTGCGAACTAATGAATGAATCTGACAGTGATGTTAGCGAAAGTAATCCAAATTTGTGCATAGAGATTAAAGTAAAAAAAAAAGAAAGAAAAGAAAAGAAAAAGGACGAAGAAGATGTGCCCTATGTTCAAAATCTTGAAGCCTCAAAATATGTGTGTAAGACATGTGATGTTGGACTATGCATTGAATTTTTTTTTTATGGATATACCATACAGCAAAATAAGATTAATTTTTTATATCTATATGTTCCATGTAATGGTACATCATTACACCATGAAATTTATGTAATAAATGTAAATATATTTTGTATTTTCTTAAAAGATATGATTTTTATGTAATTATTTTATGTATAAACATAGAATTTTCGATGAAATATTTTTTTCTTTCATATATATTAAGTTTATATATATATATATATATATATATATATATATATATATAATG
>BMAW01105245.1:118690-139089 GCA_019974015.1 Nephila pilipes
CACACACACACACACACACACACACACACATATATATATATGTAATGCATGAGTTATATATATATATATAACTCATGCAACTATCAATGCGTGCTTACTTCAATATGTTGCACACTTGACCTAGAATCAATTTAATGAATCTCACCTCTTGTCTTTCCTGTACTCTGTACCATGATGTGTCCTTCTAGACTGATTTGGGAGAATGAAGTATTTGAGATGTAATGAATTTGAGAATATGTAAATATCATTAAAACTGTATCTACATTCTAATCTATCTTTCAAGTATCATGTCTGCTACTATCTGAGTCAATGACTACATAACCGAGTTAAAAAATATTTTATTCTCGATCGAGACTAAATTAAGTTATTCTCCTTTTGTTTCTCCTTCACTCGCTGGATTGATTTAGAGAGGAAGCTTACATGTAGAATATCTAGAAGACTCAGTTCAGTAAACTTTGCAAAATATGCGTGGCCTAGCTGGTAAAAATAGAATCAACTAAGAGATAAAAATCGTGCAAAATGATGTAATAAAACAAGTCATAAACATATTCTTACATGTCGAATTAATTATAAGAGTGTTTTATTTTCTTAACAAACTAAAGAAAATTTATGAAAATTCCGCAATAATATTCCTTTAAAGAAAGATTTATCCTCATATAAATGAAGTCCAAAAATTTGTCTTAATCTCATTTTTTCAATATAAAGTCATTAATATAAAAAAATAATTTAAATATTTACTATTATAATTTCTAATATTATGAAATAAAAGAAAATGACATATTGTATCCCTCCAATGTTGTTATTATTTCAGGACAAAATAATGAACAGCCGGGATGGTTTCGAGAACAAATATTATTTAATACTTGACACGTTCCACAACACATTTAGGATACAAAACATATATTAAACACAGATTCACGAACATAAATCATCATTCTGCTAACAAGACTCTCGCCTTCCATCGTCCTTGCGCTTCCTCTTCATTGTGCTTGCGTTTCTAGCCAAAAAGAACATATGACGCCGCCCACTGGCTACCGTTTAATAGTACATAGAAGGTCGCGCTAAATTACGGTGTTACAATATGAAGATATATTGAAACTTCGTCATGAATACTAGGATTTATTGTAAAGTTTTAATTATTACTAAGGAATAACTAAAATATCTGGATAAAATTAATACTACATATTGATTGATCCTTTTCTACATAATGCTGTACATTACTCGTACAGCTGTTAGTGTTGATATCTTTGATTTTAGGGAAGTCATAAATTGAAATGACTCATAATATATGGATAAGTCCAAACTGCTTAGTTCTAAAATAAAGGTTTTTGAAAGGTCCAGAAACTCTAGGAGAAATTGGTAACTCGGATTATTGACAATGTAAAGAAGTCTTAATAATAATAAATAAAACATAGTTTCTATTTAGATTTATTTTACTAATATTTATAACTTTATAAAATAGCGGATTTCATTAATCTATTCATTTAATTAATCTGAAACTAAACGAACCAACAATAATAGATGCAATTTTCAAAATTACGTGCATAAGGATAAATTAACATGCATAATAAACTTTATTCAGATATTTAGGATATTTATTAGTAATAATAACTGAAACTATGTAATTACCCTTCGTATCTATAGAGAGAGTAATTAAAAAGTAAATTAAAAAGCTATGTGACTTTAAAATGAAATACATAATAACATGATACAAGAATGATAAAATATATGATGAAGAATGAAATATGTCAACTCCAAACCAACATATATAATATAACTACCACATATGAATATATTTCGAAATAAAAAGGATTCGCAACGTTATTTTGCATTGAATAAAAGGGCCTCCGATAAAAAAAAAATAATAATTTTTCCTTTGGAATAGCAACGTTTGATCGAAAATCTGACTCTCCACTTCGAAGGCGTCATTTTTTTACTTAGAAAAAGTATTACAATGTTTTCTGTAAAAAATTCCTTAGCTATTCTAAGATGTGGTCTGCCCACGTACGGAAATATATTAGGAATAAGTACATTTCTTTTCGTCCTAATATAGCTATATCGGATACCTCCCTTGTGAGATATCCCTCCGCGGAGTGTAGGATGTCTGTCGGAATATCATTCCTAGTTTGTAGGAATATGTTTTGGGATACGGTTCATATTTCTGGTAAATGGCCTTCTATTTTTCCTGTGATGTATGACTTTTGTACAATGTTATAAGCCTATTCAACTTCACTTGATAGCTTACATTTATCTTGAGTAATTTACTTGCACATGATGATCAATTTAAAAGAGTACCCGTTTGTTTTTTTTGGATTATACACATTTATAATATATGTAGCAAGACTTTTGAATATCGTTACTTATTTAATATGTTGATATTTAATGTTCGGGTATCATTTCATTCACTCTCGAAACGCAAAACTCGTTTCTTAAACATAAATTCGCGTTAATACTGATTGTAATTTTTAATACGATTTTGCTCAAATGATTTGAGTAAATTGTCGGCTTGCTGAAGGAATCTCGTCAATAACACCAACATTATTGCGAAGTGTGTCAAAAGACTTGGTTCGACGTGTTCATGTTTGCATTCAAAATTCAACAATTTCAACATTTGCTGTAAGGAATGATAATGTAAAAAAAATGAATTAAATTATGTTTCTTAAAAACAAAATTATCATAGTATTAAGTAACATTGTACATCTTAATTTCAGTTTTACTTCACAAATAAAGTTGCTACAGTCCAATAGTGTTGAAAATTATCTCCCACACTTAACAAAGGTTCAAACAATTATACTTTGCTGTAGAATAGTTGCCACATCCGTCAGATTTAAGGATAATAAGAAAACCCAATGGGTACTCTCTTAAATTGATCACCCTGTAGAATGTAGAAAATATATACGTTTTGTTGAGGTTATTTTCAATTTTTTAAAAAAAGTGTGATTTGTATGTGTGTCTTGGTTTCTTGTTGTACTAGGTATTTATTATAAATGGGTTTCCTTATTTACATCAATTATGCTTATTGGTTACATGTTCTTATCTGAAAGTAAATAAATAAATTTCCTTAAATTACTATATGTATAAAAGGAACTCATGTAAAAAAGGAAATTACAAAGGATCTTCTAGGTACTTTTCAAAGGTTTGATTGAAATATCAGAATTATATATACATCGAATTCATCGTATGTATTTCGACTTGTTTCTACGTGCATTGCAGTTTTTAAATTTCACATATCATATTTTGAATTGTGTTTATAATATGTAACATCATCTACTTCGGAAATATAAAATTTAGAAAATAAAAATCTTTAAAGGAAAGATCTTGCCTGCTGCAGTAGATTTCATCGATTTTGCCCATTTATTCTATTTAAATCCATTTTGTAAATTATAACATTATTATTTTTTTAAAGATAAGGGTTCTTAAATTTAGTCTTTAGCTAATGTCGAAAAATCTGATAGAAACTTGGAACACATTTCCAGGGAGAAAAATATTCCAACCTTTATAAAAGCTTATGACGTTATTACACGTACATCTGACTATGAATTATTAATCTTAAAATTTAGAAATATTAATAAAAAGCACTGCATATTTTACAAGAACCCGTAAATTTCAAGACCCATTTAGCATCACAGTATAGGAAACGAAACATGGAATCCATTTTACTCCAAAAAAAAGGGAATTATTCAGAATGAAATGAGTAACATTATAAATCAGGCTGCTCTAAAATATAACGAAGTCAGAATATAAAATTAATATTCGAGCCTATTGTCAACGGAAAAAGTTTTTCACACACACACACAATTTCGAGTCATACTCTTTAATATTGAGGGAGAGAAGGAGGGAAGACAGCCTTAAACACTGGTAACTTTGCTTAGAAGTAAACTTTAAATGCAATCTTAGAAATGAGCTTAAATTCAGGATTAATTTTTAATCAAATTTTAAGATTTACTTAAATTTAATCAAGATAAATATATGCTAAGTAAAACAAGAACGAATAAGGCTAGCATTTATATCTAATTTTTAATCACTCAACTAAATAATTGTGAATTAAAAGAGTGTTAAGTTCTATACGTAGGAGCAAACTATCAAACATCATGAAACGAAAACGATCGTCTTTTGACTAAAGTATTCCACAGCTGGACACCATTAATAAATTCCACATTTCACAGTGGATCTGGGCAAAATTAGTATCAATGTTTACGGATCAAAAAGAAATTAATTATGTTAAAATATATTAATTTACTTAATTAGCAAAATTAACTAACTTCTTTAAAATATTTCTATTAGGGAATTTAATTTTTTCCGTATACCATTTTTCTTATATGAAAATTAGCAACGATTTAAAATTTTCCATAAATTTCTACTTCAAACTTTCTATGTTGTGGAAGTATAACGCATGAGTCACTTAACGTTGAATGAGTAAGTTACTCAAATATTTCTCAAAAAAAAAAAAAAAAAATTCTGAATATATTTCGCAAATTTTAACACCACATGATAAATATTACTTTTTAGAAAATATTTTTTTTTATAGAACTTAAAACGGAACTTAAAGAATTACAAAAAAAGAAAAATTGCTTTTTTTCAGTTTTAACGGCATAACAAATGTTAGTTTAATATGAATCCTTTTTTTAATATGGTCTGCTGTTTAATTTTTGTTAGACTCCTAGAGGGGTATTGTTTTAGTTGGGGTGTTTTTACGTACCAGATCACTTTTCATTTTTTGATCGCTTGCTTCAATTTTAATTACATTTAGCTTAAATATATCCAATTTAATAATTAATCGTTTCATTTAATTTTAATTACATGTAGCTGATACAATATTCAATTTAATAATTTATCGTTTGCTTTAATTTTTATTACATTTAGCTTAAGTATATTCAATGTAATAATTTATCGTTTGCTTTAATATTAATTACATTTTGCTTAAGTATTTTCAATTTAATTATTTATCATCTCCTTTAAATTTAATATTGGATAAGTTTACTATTTTTCATTCCTGGAAATTTCATCGTTTACTTTAATTTTCATATTTAATTTAGTAATTTAATAATAATTATAAAAAAGCACACGTTGAGAGGCTAAATCTGTTCTTTGCAAAATTTTATATAGAAATTTATATTATTACTTTTGTTTTACTTTACATTTATCTTTTCTTGTGTTTTTTCAATTATTTTGTTATAAGATATTTATGGTGAGTGGTATGTTTGGATTCTAGTGTATCCATATATTTTTTTGTGAAAATTCAGAAAAATCTATTGAAATTGGAGCACTCCTTTTTGATTTTTTTTCCTTCTTTAGATTTCAGCCTTTAATCTTCATTTTGACTTTACTGACTTATTTTTTTTATTTCTATTTTGAATGCTTCAGTACATTTATGTTTTTACTATGATAATAATATTCATTAATTTACTAGTATTTTTTAATTTTAGATTTTAATTTTGGTTAAATTGTTTTCCCTCGTTTTATAAGTTATTATTAGTTTGTGTTTATATTTATTAAGTAATTCTTTTGAACATTTTATATGTTATATATTCTGGGGTATAAATCTCCCTCTGAATAAAAAAAAAAATTAAAATGTACGGGTGCACGTAATACACCGGATGTAAAAATGATAGATTTAAAAATAAGGAAAACATGAGCATAAAAAAGTTAGATTTCTACTTGTATATAAATGTTGTTTATTTAAAAGAAGTTATATACCTTAAGAACTTAAAATGTTCCATAACTGGATAATATACAAAGTTCATTTTTTTCGTCTTCCGTTACACCAACAGACACATGATCAATTTCTGATTCATCTTCACCATCACTGTTACTCTTAGTTAGCTATCAATAAATAATCATCTTCCATTTTATCTTTATCGTTAGATATATTATATTTTTAAATAACCTTTGAATTATGTTGGATTTAATTGCATTCCATGCTTTTACTATCTACTCGCACATTATTGCTCAACTAGCAAGACGCATTTGGCCTCCTCTTGCAAATATTTTTCTTACTTTCTAACATCCACGTATTCCACTGTCACTTTGAATTCTCTCTGAATCGTTTATCGATACTTACATCTAGAAGGTTTAACTAACGGTGGAAATCCGCCGGGAATAATGGCATGTCGGAGTAATACTCTTTCATCAATTTCTTTTTACTACCCGTTAAATGAAATTTGAACATGTCCCAAACTAAAATATTTTCTGGATTCTTTAATTCATTAGGACGCTTTTACCGAACATTTATTACTCACAGTTTTACCCCATTTTCATCCATCCATCCTCTCTTGTAAATATGAATGAAAACACTATTTGCACTGCGAAAAACGGGTATGCAAAATCGAGTAGAAAGTGCTCACTTTTGAATACTTCACATACTCAAAATGGCTCCGATCCCAACGTATTCAAATTTGAGATTCGCACATACTCATTTTTAGTAACAAGCACATACTCAGAATGGCAACTTCACGTACTCACTTTTGAATACGTCACATACTCAAAATAGTTCCTATCCCAACATACTCATATTTGAGTCTCGCACATACTCATTTTTGTTCGTACTCAAAATGGAAACTTCACATACTCATTTTTGAATATAATCTTGTATCAATTATGAGTGTGGAATAGAAAAATGAGTGTCATGTATTTATTTGTGAATCTGTTACTGCATCAAATATGAGAATCAAACAATCCAGTGAGTATGTTTTGAATTTATTTTCCGATACTGTGTGTGTGTGTTGTTGTATCGCGCGAAAATGAATTTTAAACAGAAAAATATATATGAATTAAAATTTTCAGGGAAATAAATAAGCACTCCTTTATTTGCAAGTATCATTTTCTTCATCTTATATATTATTTTACACTTAATGAAGTTTTTGTTACAAAACTTCCGATTCAAAATTCGGTTGAATCGAAGTTGGAGGGGGCTTGGCAAACTTTAACTTTCTTTTGGCGATAAATCGCTAATGTGGTTACCATGCAGGTGTGTTTATGGTAACCCTATAAAATCTGTAAAAGGGGATTCGACGCCATCTTTTCTCGCTTCTCATTTGAAATACCCACCTTGGTGTCATTCTGGTACTTCATTTGCCTTCCAGGCACGACGCCATCTTTTTTTCTCTCTTTCGGTGAGTGAGTGACTGTGAGGTTTTATGGCGCAAGAGCCAATTTCTCTCTTTCGGAAGCTCCGAGTTTGAAACACCCGCTTTGGCACCATCTTGGCGCGATTTCCAAAAAATCGCCAAGGGGATCCATCAAAGTTCGATTTTACTCAAAATCCATTCATTTACTGTAACAAAACTGTTACTTTTAGAAACAAAAATGCAACTGTTATGTGATCATAAACTGTAGTTTGAGCTTATACCTCAAATTTAAATCAATTCGAGTGGTTTAATAAATCTTTAATTAACGAAAATCGATTCGATTCAAGAGTTAAATTCTTTTCAAAACAAATGTGTAAGGAATCTGAGCTATTAGTTACAAAAGCAATTCAGTTCATAAAGAATTATATTTATGTTTTTTGAAGCAATATATAGTTTGTTTCCTATATGTGCAGAAAATGGAGTTTTATTTAAAGTTCAGTCACTTAATAATAAGTTATTAGAATTATCTTGAAATATTATGATGAATATTAGATTTTCCATTATAAAAAACTTAACATTTTTTTCATGTATATTGTTTACATGTGTACAGCATTTCCCCCCTCCCATCTAATATATATTTACTTTTGAATTAACATCATAACTAAGCTTATACCTAAAATTAATGATTCGTTGTACACAGAAAAAATAAAACCGTATCATATTTTTGAAAAATTTATTCTGAATATCATACACATAGATATTGGGTATTTAAAAACAAAACATTCACATTTTTGAAACAAGAATATTAAGAAAAAATTAATATTTTAACTCCTGCAGATGAAGGCATGTCGCTTTAAAAATCACTTATAAACACTGCTATCTAATCCATGCTATATTCCAACTCTATCCCCATTCGTACAACATTGCTTATGTTTTAATGTAGCTTACAATGAGGTATTTAAAATATAGGAAGTTCTCATATGTAAAGGTAAACAGATTTTTTACTTCTTTCAAATCAATAACATTTTGTCAAATTACTGAATATGAGTGAAAATACTTCTAAAAGCAATATATAGTTCTGTTAAAATCCTATACATGCAGAAAATTGAGTTTTATTGACAGCTCAGTTTTTTAATAATAAGTTATTGGAAATATCTTTTAAACATTATGAAGAAAATTAGATTTTCCACAGTAAAAAACTTAGGTGTACAGCCTTTCTTTTTCATCTAATATATATATATTTCCTTTTGAATTTACATCATAACAAATCTAATACCTAAAATTAATGATTCGCTGTGCACAGAAAAAATAAAACTGTATCATATTTTTGAAAAATTTATTCTGAATATTATACACATAGATATCAGGCATTTAAAAACAAAACATTCAAAATTTTCAAACAAGAATATTGAAAAAAAAGAGTAAAATGTTTTAACTTCTACAGATGAAGGCATGCCATTTCAAAAACCACTTATAAACACTGCTATCTAATTTATACTACAGTCCAACTCCATTTGAAAAAAATAAGTTACGTTTTAATATAGCGAGCAATGAGGAATTTAAAATTATTAGGAAGTTCTAATATGTAAAGGTAAAAAGATTTTTTATTTCTTTCAAAACAACAACTTTTTGTCAGGTTACTAACTACGAGTGAAAATGCTTTTCAAACAACACTGTTTCAAATAAATATACTATTTTTGCATTGTTATTATGTAGACAGTTCTTTAATTTTTCGAAAGAGAAGCAGGTCATCTACACAACCATATAATACAGCTATATTTTTGGAATATACTTAACCATTATAGTATAAACTATTACATTTAAGAATTTCTGCTTGGTCTGTGAAACCATCCATTCTATAAAGCAGTTCTTGCTGCTTTGAATTATGAACTTTGACACACTTAGGTCCCAAAACATTTGTTATACAAGGAATATATGTTATACAAGTTTTTTTTTTTTTTCTAAACACGTGTTATTTTTAATTGGTGTTAATGGATTAAAATTTACTCGGACAGAGCTTGTCTCCTTATGATTATAAAAAAATATCAATATAATAAGATTTTTTTTAATATAATAAGACCAACACCAGAACCGAGATGAATTACAAAGTAATTCATCTCGGCACAAGCATATTAACTTAAAGAAATGCATGAATAAAGTGGTTAAATTGTATAAATAAAAATACAAGTATCAACATATAAAAGGGCTAGATAAAATGATTGGCCCTGTACTATGGTGAACATTTGTAAGTGTTTTTACAATTTATAATGAATTAGTTATACATATCTATAGTATTTGTGTCATGTATCGAATACAAAAGAAATTGTTTTATTTATTCAGTGTGCATAAAGGTTGGAGTTCATGAATAGAATAAAATCTGAATATACTGCACCAAATATTTATTCAAAATTTTGCAATAATTTTGGGCCACGTTATAAAAAGAAACCAAGATATGAAATGTCTGTGTATAAACCTTAATTATATAAAAATCAAATTTTGAATTAGAACACAAACAAGTAGTAGTTTCTAACCCCAAGTCATAGGAGTTTAAATTGGATTACTTAAAAAAATGTGAGACAATAGTGATGAAACACAAGACAATCACTTATAATATGATGAACAGTGAGACATAACAGGAAGGATGTCTGATTAGATTGTGAAAATTTGATTCCAAAATATACATTAAATTTGAGTTTAAATTAAAACCATATTTTTTAAAAAATATATATTCTGAAATATCTTACTCCTGTCATAAAGCATCTGAAATTTACTTCAATTCATAATAAAATTAATCAGGAATAAAAACTATTTTTATCAACATTTTATTCTGAATGTATCATTTCTAACTTTTTGATTACCACAAAGTATTATTGGAACAAAATACGGATGTGCAATTCTTCGAAAATAGTAAAACCTTAACACCTTAATTACAAATATATATCTTAAAACAAGATAAAAATGTATAATAATTTCTCTGTCAATTAAAAAAAGACAGTTTCCTTACACACTTATGAAGTGAAAAAAAAATGGAATTCTTGTCGAGCATCATCGCTGTATAGTCATAGATAAAAAAAAATGTAGCAAAATGGCTCAAAATTTTAACAACACTGCTTTTTGAATACTGTAATGTTATTCTATAAAATATAAGCTTCATACACAAATATTTACATGCATGAAAATAATTTTGATGCAAATTAAAGTAAGAAGTCACTAAGCTACGATTACGATGTAATATGAATGCAGACAAAAAAACACCTGCAAAGCACAAATAACTACTCACAGAAAATCATTTCAAATCATAAATCATGATCAATAACATTTCAACAACATTTTTATATCTTAAATAAAATAATCTTTCTATAGTTGTGAGTAATTCACTGGGAAAAAAATGTAAACAAACACAGACGCGAAAATGAGTATGCGTACATACTCATTTTAATATTCCTGTATTCTACCGCGTGTAGCGTGGTAAATACGAAATATAGTTCGAAATATTAAAGCAAACCATATTTGTTTTTGAACCCCACTTTGTAAAATACATTGTCAGTATATAAAAGGAACTCTTATAGTCCTTATATCTGTAATAATTTTTTGAGATTGCTGATTTCCCATTTTTTTTTGGTTTTGAATACTTGTAATGTTCACATTCGATAAAGGTATACGCTCAAATCTGATACAAACATACTCATTTCAAAATGAGTACGTCTAGGTATTCATTTTTGAGTATTTCTTTTTTCTCCGTGTGGTAAATTTCATTTACGACATCGTCTTTCTTTTAAAAATAACCATGGATTTTAATTTTATATTGTGTCCGCTTAGCAAAAAAATGCTAAAGTTAATTGAGATATTGCGTAACCAATTGAATTTATGTGAACAGTTTTTGTTCTTTTCCAGCCCATTGGTTTATTTCCTATCATATTAAACATCACTGCTATATATAGACATTTTCAATACGTTAAATAATTTATTTTTGTCTTCGTGAGTCAATAACATACTCCTGGAAATTATCAATTTTTCTCCAGATCTTTCGGAAGCCTTTACGGAGCTTTTGTTTTTACCCGAAGAATTAAATATTCTGTGCCACGAATCAACTACTCCAGCTCATTATTGGTTTACAGTTTTCACTTTCATTTCCTTACTTTGCCCAATTTAAGCTTTTGAGGATGGGTAGTCACTTTCACAGCAAAATGAACTCTGTATTATAGGTCGAGAAATGGACTATAGAATTCCATCTCAACTTAACAGCTTTCAGAACGCCATAGAGCTTGTAAATGTCAATCACTTCACCGCCCATTTTTCTATTCAGATAATAGGGAGATAGATCATCTCCTTTGTACACGCTTATCGAAAAATCCAATTTTCCTCTTTTTGCCCCTGTCTGCATCGCAAAACGAATAATTCCTTACAAGCAAATTTAACAAGAATATGCGCATTAATTAATAGAGAGACAAATAGTGTTTTTATACAAAGTTGAGCTGCGCAATTTGATAAAATTATAAGAAAGTAATTATATTCGCCATACATGGACACATAAAATATGCAAATAGGTTTTTATAAAAAATATTTTAATATTTTTGAAATAACATTTACATCCAACTATTTCTGATGAACTTCAGAAAAAGATAAATTGATTTAAAGTAGTTTTTTGCACAAATGGATTTTAGAGTAATTTTTTTTAAAAATATTGAACGAATTTATAGAATTATAATATGTGACAAAATCAAGCAATTCTGCAAAAAACTAAGTTATCCAATAAAAGTAAATTAAAATTTTTGTTGATTATTGCTTAGCATTTTGGTTACTTTTTGGACAAGATTTGTATAAAATTGTTACTTCAAATTCCATATTAGCAATAACTATTCTTTAATTACAAAAATCCTGCTTCAATTTCCCAAAACAACTTATGAATGAACAGCATAATATTCTACAAAGTATTCTTTAATTACAAAAATCCTGCTTCAATTTCGCAAAACAACTTATGAATGAACAGCATAATATTCTACAAAGTCTGTTCTGTGAACTTCAATTCATATACAATGCACGTATATAGTCTCACATTTTTCAATTGCAAAATCCTTAAAATACGTCAAAGTCGCGTAAAACTGCAAGTCCAACGTGAGGGGCACCATTCGATGTTTTCATAAAAAAGTACTTAAGTTTCCTAAATGACATTCATTAAAACTTTATATCTGATACAAATTGAAATAATCGTTTCCCCTTTTGAAGCATATTAATGATTTTTTTTCATTCATTTTAAAAAAGTGACCTCAACTGAACTTTTTTCAGACTTAAGTCACCCAACACTTTTCTTTCAAAAACTTTGTCCATCATTTATTTCATCGATAGAAGATGAATACAAAGTAAATACACTAAAAGTTTCTCGATGTGTTCTGATACGTGTCAAGCAGCGCTGAAAAATGATGGATCTCAAGGAGCCCTAACCATAGGTGTCATGTCCATGCAAGAAAAGTCTTTCGGTCTGTCACTGGTGTTGATCAATGATGTTAAGATACATTACTAACAGAGTCAAAGTATCATCTATCGAAAGCATAAATAGCCCTCTTGAGTATCAAAGTAGGGTGATGTTGGTAAAAAGTGATGCAACAAAAGTGTAATAATAGGCTGAGCATATTTGTTTATATTTCTTGTGAATAAGTTAAATTTACTTTATATATGTATATATATATACTTAACTCTTTATTTGTACACGGTAGAATACGTTCCTCAGAAATCTCATAAAAAAATCTCATAAAAATGCATGCGACTTATGGTAAATATGAGGATATGTTCTTCAACTTTAAGAAATCGCGTAAAATGAAGAAAATTCTAAATAATCTCCAAAGAAATCGAGCAATAAAAATATTAAAGAAATCCTTTTTTCGTATTTATAAAACAAAAACAATTCATTTTTATTACAAAATTCTTTTAATTAATGTACAGAAAGAATTCAATCTATAGGTTAATTTAGTTTTTATTAACGTCGCACTTGAAGCAACGAGAGGCTATTGGAGACGGACCTCGTAATTTTGAACCACGGTCAAGTGACGAGGACGACACCTGAGTTGGCACCCACCTCTCCTAACATCCACACTACGCCAACGGGAGGACTTTGGGCCCCGAACAGATTTAACGTGCATCAGTCCCGGCTACAAGGTCAATCTATAGATACAAACAACATATAAAAACTCAAATTGAAATTAGGAATAAAACTACTAACTAACAACTGTTCATCGCTACTTGATAACAAACGTACACATTTATTACGAACTGGATCAAAAATGCTATCATCAGTAGATGCGTCACATATGTTTAGCAGAACTGTCGGCTTTGATTCAAATGAAGAATTTTGTTCATCATTAACGGCTTCTGTTGATTTTTTTTGTTGTTAGCGACTGTTATTAGCGACTGTTTTTCTTTCTTTCTTTTTTTCTGATTTCTCAAGTTGTTTATATAATTCTTTATATCCTACTACACAAAACGTAAGATTACTCTGACATTTTAACGCACGCTCTATGTCGGGATCATCAGCCAGAAAATGTTCCATGCTTGTAGCAAATTTCCAGCCCTCGCGAATTAAATCAACCGTTAATAGCTGAACTTTTTTTTCGAATTTGTCATTATCGGCTTCTTTATTATTATAAGCTGTGATAAATTGTATCAAATAGTCCTCATCCAAAGGGATTTCTATCGCCAATTCTTCAATGTCAGCTGTTTGCATGTTTTTAAAACCTTCGTTACCAATTGCATTTGATAGAGTTTTAATTTCAGAACAAACAATTGATTTTTGTATACTACTAAACTTTTACTTTTGACATATGCTGGCAAAACGTTTTTCAAACAAGTACTTAAATTTGAGGAGCGCAATTGTTCGATGGCAAAAGAATCATGCGTAATAAAATGCTTACTCCATACTTTCTCAACAGTCACATTTCTTTCTTCCACTGAGTCTAAAATATATTTAAATTTTCACTTTATGTAGTACATTTTAATACCTTGATTGAGTAGTTGAATCAAAGAGGTGGTATTAGGTAGTAAAAATAGCATTTGAATATTTGGGGGAAAAAAATTCATGTAAAAAAGTATATTCGTGAACCGTGTTATTTCAAATTCGTGTAAAAAAGAGTTGGGTGTATATATATATATATAATAATAATAATAATAATAATAGAGATGTTAAGCCTTTCATATTTTCTTTATCAAGAGTGTTTGAATGTTTTTGCAAATTAATGTTAATATATATGAAGGGGAAAATTTATAAAAAATAGAATATAATAAAATTTCTAGTAATATATATATATGATAAAATGAGTCTACATTTTTATTTTAAATAAATAAAATACGCTTTTGGGAAGTTCATTAACTCTAAGTAATTTTAGGAACATAATTTATAGTAATATTTTACGTAATATTAGAGACTAAAATTCAGTATCTTAATTTTGCCCAGGATAAGTTTAAAATATTTTACTGAGCATGAGAAAATAATTTAATTTAATATTTTTCTCTACAATTATAATTATTTTCTTAAATATTTTTTAGGGTTTTATGAATACATGAACTCCGTAAATATTAATTGGTTCAATTACAATAGATATATAATTTTATGGGAAGTTTATTTTATTCGATTGCAATACTTTGAGGCGTGATAATTTTTATTCCTTTGTTTCCTGTGTTAACCAAGTTCCTATAAAGTAATTTTCTGAGTGGGATGATTGGATATAAAAAGCACATTCAATCCAGTTCAAAACCATATGCGGCATATAAATTTAATTTTATATGTCACTATGAATTTCGCTGTTTCCATCTCTATGTTTACATTATACACTAACTGTTAGCTATTAATGAATTCATTAATGATTAAATTCCTGCTCGTGTCTTCAATTTTAATTAACTTCGAAGAATAAAGTATCACTTTCCGTAGAAACGCATTCATTTTAATGTAGTGTTATTGTCTTAAATAGAAATAATGTGAGAAGATACAATGTAAAGTATTATTTTATTTTCTAATAATATTAGATTAAGTAGTTTTAATAAGTTTTTAATCAAAATATCCAAAAAGAAATTGAGAAACTAAAATGCCTTTACCCCTCCCTCCTCAATTAAGTATTAAATACATAAAAAGGAATCATGACTCTAATTGTGGGTAAAAAAATGCCTGAAAATTCAGGAAAATACGCATATATTTGCATTTTATTCTTCCTGATTACATTAAACGACTAATTTTTTTTAACTCTAATTCTTTAATTAAGATTTTACACAATTAAAATTCATAATTCTTTCTAAATTTCTAAAAACTAATTAAACATTATTAAAAATTCATATAAATTAAATTCTACAATAAATTTCTCAAAGTTAAAACATAAATATTTGATATTTGTTTTTTAAACCTTACAGAGTTTTTAATCCTTATAAGAAAACAACTTTTTTAAATGGAGACCTAAATTGGGCGAAATATTTTTAAGATTGTTTTTGCTAGAACTGTTAATTTATTACTGTTCTTAACTATATATAATTACGAATATTACCATATAACTATTCGAATTCAAGATAAACATAATTTCGAAAAAAAGCTCTCGAATGTTAATTAGCAATAAGACTATAAGACTCTATTCTTGGCCAAACGAATCTTTCTTAATCATTTTTTTCTACCATTAATTAAAAATCATGTTTATCGTTGTAAGAACAAGAGTTAATTGCTCATTAAAAATAATTATGACATAAATTAAACTGATTTTTTTCTTTCAAAAAATCATTATAAGTTCCTAGCCTTAATCTAAATGAAGTAAGTGCAAAAATTAAGGATCAATAAAGGCGAACATTTCCCTAACATGAAGGTTTTTGTATTTATTTTTCTGGAAGATTCTGCATTTACTTGAAAATTATACATTAAATTTAAACACATGTGATTTGCTGTGAAAACGTAATACATTTCCATCAAGATTACTTAAAAAAATTATTGTAACAAAACAAAATTATTTAAATGTTTTGAAAAAATTGTCTGAGCTTTAATATTGCATCATCTTTTTGATATTTAAAACAGTGTTATGTATTAAATATTCAAAGGAAGTCGCTGAATTTCTTGGCTTTCACACCAGAAGAAAACTTGTGAGTGAGAAGATATCAATAACTTAGTCTTAAGATAATTTAGGTACATCCAGAAGAACTATAACCATGAAAGAGTTCGCTTACAAAAAATAAATGAAAAATGTTAAAATGAAAAACTTTCATTGGACAGCAAACAAATTAATCACTTATGATGCCTTTCCTCATTCAACTTACATTTTTTTTCTTTGAATTTAATTTCTTATTGATTTATTTGTTAGTACTTATAAATTTTATGAGTAACATTTAGGGCAGTGTTGGTTAGTGATGTCCTGGACCATTTTCATTTTATCCTGGTCTGATGACATATGATAACCCTCTACAATTTATGTTTCCGAAGTAAGGTCACTATATTGGCGACGTGATCATGATCGCCTTTCGCCAAGACAACCATGATGTTTAAGCTTAGTGTTTGAGTCGCTTTTTTTCTTGTCGTATGTTCTCTGTTATATTTTACGAGCTGATACTCGCCCGCTTCGCTGGACAGACGATAATCTAATATTTTGGAACCTATACGTAAGATATCACGAAAATTTTCAATTTTTAAAACTTTAATTATAATTAAATTTAAAATTTTAAGAAATTGGTTGTCTGCAATTATGGTTATCCTAGACATTCAAATATATGAGTAAAATAAAATATTTTAGTAAAAAGTCACCCTATATATATATATATATATATATATATATAGATATAGATAGATAGATAGATATATAAAATGGATAAAATACATTCCGCCGTATACATGTTTTACCTAGGATTGCCAAAGATGAAACCTTTTGTCAGAATATTCATCATGTGCTTAACTTTCAAATGAAATACTATCGCAATGGCATCGTGTCTATCATAAGATTTTTGTCCTTGCCTCAAGACATTCTGATTTCTGACCATTTAGGATTGCAAGTGACTGCAACCCTAAAAATAAGTCGTGCAAGTCGGGACGTCCAAAATATCTTACGTATGTCACAGCCTCTTCAGTTCGTTCATGCATGTAGTGAGGTCCTCCAGTAAACAAAGATTGTCTTGCGTGTGTGCTACTCCGTAAAAAGTCGCAATTGTAGTACTTTTCAAAATCTCGCAAAGTTTTGGAGCTAAACTACATTCCAAATTCAGAAACTCAATTTATTCCAAACTCATTTACTTCTACCGCTAAATATGTACGTTTTCTATTTTCGACATGTACGAAATTTCAAGCAAAGAGCCCCTTCGCCAAAATATGGCCAATTCCTCCATTAGCGCTCAATATAAAATTATTAGGTATATTTCCATTTCGCACGCGCAATTCTCACCAAGTAAACTTAATTGGTGACAATACACAGTATACATATAAAAAAAAATATTCCGTTTGGCGTCGCTCATATCATTTTTGCGATAATGTTGCCAAACATAACATAAGAATAGATTAACGGATGCAAATTACATTTTGGATAAGACTTTCGTAAAATCCATTCTTACTGAGCGTCTACATCGCAAAATGAGCAACTATGCTAAATTTCAAGTTAATCTGTTGTATAGTCTTTGAGATCTCGTGATGAGTCAGTCAGTGGTATTTCGCTTATATATATATATATATATATATATATATATATATATATATATATATATATATATATATATATATATATATTTAAGAGACAGGTGTTAACAATCCTTTGCAAGACATTTCAGTTTGAAGGTTCTCAAGTAATTTACAGAGGTTTTGATTCAAGGCTACTTGTTAGAATAATACCTAAATGTCAGACTACAAGAGGCATTAGAATCATTGATGCGTATGTTCAAAACATGATATATAAACTGTTTTGTAAGGACACTTAGTTATCATGTTTCTTTGTATAGAAAACTTTTAAACATACAAGGTGACCATAAACAAACGCCCCAATAAGGAACTGTAATACCTCGAAAACCGCTGTAGATAAACCATTCAAACTTTGAGAATAAACAATATTAAGGACCAAATTTGCTTTGCGGATGCCGCAATTTCCCTCCCTGTGTTTGCAGATTCTGCCAAAATGTCAAGATATACAATTACTGAGCGTATTTCCATCGTGAAAGCATTTTAAGAAAGCAACGAAAGCATCGTTACCGTCACAAGAACATCTGCAAAAGAGTTTAAAGTGCATTCTGGTCCTGACCGGAATACAATTACACGATTAATTGAGAGATTAGAGCACAGGGAAAGTGTTTGCGATTTGAGCCACAATGTCGGTCGAAAGGAAACTGTTTCCACACCTGAAAATGTGGATAAAATAAGAGAAGTTTAGCTCGAAATCCGTAGAAATCGATCAGAAGAGTACCCCAAGAAGTAAGGATCAAACGAGAAAGTTGGCGGAAAATTACCGTCATCGAGTTGAAACTCTTTCCGTTCTTAGTCCAAGTGCACCAAACATTGCATAAACATTGCGATGGAACAACGACTAGAGTTTGCCAATGATGTAGTGAGCCGCATCGACAACTCCACCTTTGATATGATGAAAGTTTAGTTTAGTGAGGAAGCTCATTTTCATCTTGATGGCTATGCCAAAAAAAAAAAAAAAAGAAAGAAAGAAAAAAAAAATTGGCGCATTTGGGGGTCAGAACACCTTTATTTTGAAATCGACTGTTCTCTACATCTGCTCTGTGTTATCCGGATCATACAGAAATGGGTGCATTATCAGGCCGCTTTATTCTCCTGACTTCAATTCGTGTGACTGGTTTCTGTGGAGAAAACTTAAGGGTAAAGTTTATTCGTAGAATCCCAAAATGGTTTCTGAGCTGAAGTGAACGATTCAAAGACAAATCGAAACTATTGACGTGCTAACACAAAAGTCTCTCATGTGATATTTTGTTCTGTGTATACGCCACGTCATTGCGCGTGATGCCAGACATATCGAACTTGTAATTTCCTCAATTTAGAATACATGCCTCTTTTCAGCAATTGGAATAAAGCATATTGATTCGCTTTTTTTTTCGTGTAATTTTTCATTCTGGGCTCTTTTTTCTGGTCACTCTGTATATATATATATATATATATATACTTAAAAATATTGTATTAGAAGCCCAAAACTTGTAATTATCTGCTGAGCGTAGGTTAATGACTACTCAATAACACCGATTTGCCTATTTTGTAACGTTTAATAATACAACATTTGAAACTTATTTACAGGTAGAGAATTATTATATTTTACTTATAATCAGTTTCATAAATTATCGCTATTTTCATAGTAGTGTTTCTACTTAAATCTTCCGTGTTTTTCTTTTCACTCCTTGCTTGCTTACATTCTAAAAAGAAGTTATCTTCTGAATGAGGTGCTTTGGAAAATATGAGGGGGTATGAGGTTATTCCTTCCAAGAGTTTGAAGACATGGCAGTGAAAGTCTAATATAACAGCATTACGAATGCGTGCATTCGTAATTTTCTTTTTAAACTATCCAATTTCGAATAAAAAATTAAAAGCAGAAATATCAACAGTAAAAGATGTTAAATTTTCAACTAGATTATAAGGACAATAAACATAAATTTAAGAAATTCCTTTTAAGAATAATATTCTATAAATACAAAGAGCATAAAATAACCGGTTTAATTTAATAGCTCTAATCTTCATGCATGGCCATACTTAATATTATTAAACTTTCATCTGAAAAACATGTTAGTACCTTAAGTCTTAGTTCACTGTATGAGGCTTGTGGTACACATTTCATGAATTTTAAATTGGTACTGACAGTTTCACAGCGATTAATTTAACACTGAAAAGTAGAATCGCCTGGTTCTTCCGAAAAAGTTTAAAGACTAAGAAATCGAAGCAATAATCGACGAAATCCCAGTAAAATGTTCCAGGAATTAGCAGATTCCTCAAAAGTCAATAAATCAACAATCAAAAATAGGAATACGAGGGAAGACACGTGAAATTATTTTTCAGCCCCTAATAATAGACCACATATTACGAAACAAGATAAAAACTATTTGGAAATACTTTTATGAGATGTTTTACACCATTCTCCAGACATTACACCTTCTGATTAATATTTCATAGTGTTTCTGAGCAGAATTTCTATTCTTATGAGGATATCGAGAATTGGCTTGGATTATTGGATTGCATCAAAACACAAGAAATGTTTCCGCTGGTAATCCACCTTTTGTCAGAAAAACGGGAAAATAACGTAGTCATCGAAGGACAGTATTTTGAAAGCAAGTATTGTTTAATAAAGACATATTTTAAAGAAAAATCATTTTAATCACCTAAATAAATTCGATTAT
>BMAW01105251.1:0-29917 GCA_019974015.1 Nephila pilipes
GAAAAAAAAAAAAAAACTTTAAAATTCCTTGTATAACACATGTTTTGGGATCTAAGTGTGTCAAAGTTCATAATTCAAAGCAGCAAGAACTGCTTTATAGAATGAATGGTTTCACAGACCAAGCAGAAATTCTTACATGTAATAGTTTATACTATAATGGTTAAGTATATTCCAAAAATATAGCTGTATTATATGGTTATGTAGATGACTTGCTTCTCTTTCGAAAAATTAAAGAACTGTCTACATAATAACAATGCAAAAATAGTATATTTATTTGAAACAGCGTTGTTTGAAAAGCATTTTCACTCGTATTTAGTAACCTGACAAAATGTTGTTTTGTAAGAAGTAAAAAATCTGCTTACCTTTACATATGAGAACTTCCTATATTTTAAATACCTCATTGTAAGCTAGATTAAAACATAAGCAATGTTGTACGAATGGGGATAGAGTTGGAATATAGCATGGATTAGATAGCAGTGTTTATAAGAGACATGCCTTCATCTGTAGGAGTTAAAATATTATTTTTTTTTTAATATTCTTGTTTCAAAATCGTGAATGTTTTGTTTTTAAATACCCAATATCTATGTGCATGATATTCAGAATAAATTTTTCATAAATATGATACGGTTTTATTTTTTCTGTGTACAGCAAATCATTAATTTTAGGTATTAGTTTAGTTATGATGTTAATTCAAAAGTAAATATATATTAGATGGGGGGGGGGAAATGATGTACACAGTAATGTACAGCATTTTTTACACATGTAAACAATGTACATGAAAAAAATATTAAGTTTTTTATAATGGAAAATCTAATATTCATCATAATGTTTCAAGATATTTCTAATAACTTATTATTAAGTGACTGAACTTTAAATAAAACTCTATTTTCTGCACATATAGGAAACAAACTATATATTGCTTCTAAAAACATAAATATAATTCTTAATGAACTGAATTGCTTCTGTAACTAATAGCTCAGATTCCTTACACATTTGTTTTGAAAAGAATTTAACTCTTGAATCGAATCGATTTTCGTTAATTTAAGATTTATTAAACCACTCGAATTGATTTAAATTTGAGGTATAAGCTCAAATTACAGTTTATGATCACATAACAGTTGCATTTTTGTTTCTAAAAGTAACAGTTTTGTTACACACAGTAAATGAATGAATTTTGAATCGGAAGTTTTGTAACAAAAACTTCATAAAGTGTAAAATAATATATAAGATGAAGAAAATGATACTTGCAAATAAATTAGCGCTTATTTATTTCCCTGAAAATTTTAATTGATATATATATATTTTTCTGTTTAAAATTCATTTTCGATACAACAGTATCGGAAAATAAATTCACATACTCACTGGATTGTTTGATTCTCATATTTGATGCAGTAACAGATTCACAAATGAATACATGACACTCATTTTTCTATTCCACACTCATAATTGATACAAGATTATATTCAAAATTGAGTATGCGAAGTTTCCATTTTGAGTACGTACAAAAATGAGTATGTGCGAGTCTCAAATATGAGTATGTTGGGATCGGATCTATTTTGAGTATGTGACGTATTCAAAAGTGAGTACGTGAAGTTGCCATTCTGAGTATGTGCTTGTTACTAAAAATGAGTATGTGCGAATCTCAAATTTGAATACGTTGGGATCGGAGCCATTTTGAGTATGTGAAGTATTCAAAAGTGAGCACTTTCTACTCGATTTTGCATACCCGTTTTTCGCAGTGTATTGAATATTCCTACATTAAATTTATTTAAGGAATAAAATCCAATAACAATTCACTTGATACTGTTTATTTTATTTTACAAAATATGTATAATAACTGATTTTCAAGTACTATGGTTAATGATTTGAGATCAAAAATTTTTTTTCTTAAGCTTTGTTTAATCAAAAACAAGTTTATATTATTCCAAATTTTAATAAAAATTATTTAAATATAACATATTATGTACAAATTAGTATAGTAATTCAGCCTAAATAATCATATTTAAATACTTATTATTATCTTTATATCCGCACAAACATATATGTCTTATATTCTTATATTTTGTATTGTACATTTTGACGCAATTGATCAATTAGAATATGAGATTTAAATATAATTTGTAAATATTTAGTAAAACTCTCGAATTTAAAAAATACAGTAAATAGTAACAATTAAGGGATGTAAAGAATTAAAGAGAAAAAAATACCTTAATTTACATTTGAATAGGGTTTATTGTAAACTTTTATTGACAACTGAAAATGTAACATTTTAGAACAGCTTTAATGTTTTTATAGAGTAAAATAATTAAAAGAATTAGAGTAAAATATTATTTAGAAAAATATCCACACACGTATGTACACTCTTTTTTGAAAATGCCAAGGTATTAAGCAATTTCTTTTCTGCCTTTAATTGTATTTTATCCGTAGTTTTTGTCCATGAGTAAGGAAAACTTATTTTTACTCAAATGACTTTGGAAGATATTATTACTTAATTATCTTGTACTTTGGCACCGTTTATTAAACTCCGAAGGGAAATGGTAGTTAGTACAATAGTTTATGGGGTTTATCATTATTTCTTTTGTTACATAATGAGATTTTCAGTCTAGATAGAATAATAAAGCTTTATGAAGCAGATGTTAAATGAATACTGGCATCCTTTTAATTAAAATGCTTTTACAATGCTGGCATTTAAGGAAGAATTATGGTTTTCTTTTAAGTGTTCATTGATAGCTTATGTATTTACTTAACGAAACATAAAAATAGGAGTTCAAGAAATTTACTTATCTGGATATTTAGGTTTGATAAATTTTGTCTGATTGCTAAGGAAGATTTCTTTCGAGGGCTGTCAGATTAGTTATTTTGATTTACTTACTTTCTTCGAAGGATGGCCTTTCGGAAGTAAGAAAATGAGATTATACATAATTTCCTGATTCGATAGTTTTTTCTTAAGAAATTTAACGAGAATTATTCAATTTTGTACTAAACCTCTTGAATATATTAAAGAGTTACAAATGCTTAGTAAAAATATTTGATATAGCGGTATCTGAAGAACTCATTGATTCATATTTTTCATTATGGTTTCTGTTTGATTATTTCTTTTACTGAAGGCCAAGCATTGCTAAAGAGAGGAAGAAAAGTACTTGTTTTTACACTCAGCCATTCACAATCGTTCTTCAGTAGTCAAATGAAGTATCTGATCATCTCTTTTTTCGCATGAAATAGAAAAACCGGATGATATTTCATAAAGGATATATTATCCGTGGTCTCTTTCATTTAAAATACGGACGGCAATTGTCAAAAAGTAGTGGTCGAGAGATCACGGCCAGATTTGGTACAGGATTGAGTCCTGATTTCTCTTAAGACCCATCGTATAGCGGGTCTATTGCATGTTAAATCTGCTGGGGGTCTAAGTTCTCACCAGGTGCCGTCCTCGTCACTTGACCATGATTTAAAATTACGTGGTTGGTTGCCGATAGCTTCTGTGTTGCCTCTAAGAGAGCACGACTGTAATAAGTAATTAATTCATTAAAAATTATAAGTGTACTTGATTTTATCCTTTTTTATTGCAAATTGTTATATTGATTAAGATAACGAGAGTTGTTTTCGCCTAGAGATGTTCCAGATAAGTTTAGTTACCATTCCTGAATATCGTTAAAGTGATAAAGGATAACTCAATAAATTGTTTTAATAAAATAGAAGCAACAACATTATTCATGTTTCGGTAGAAAATGAGAAAAACGTGAAAACGGTAAAATGTTCATGTAAGGGATCCGGTAATTTCAACTAAATATTATTGTAGCTTCAAAAGAATGAAAATTTCGAAAGTTTAAAAATGAATGATAATTTGTAAAATTATGGATATTGTTCTTTATTTTACTCTCCCTAAAAGCATTTTATTACAAAGGGTACTCAACAAACAATAAAGTATGTTAAAGAAAAACAGCATAAATAAAATTAGTCACTGATGTATTGAAGCTTATTAATAAGGAATTAATGTTAAAATTGATGATGATGATTAAGTAAATCATTGAAGTAAGTAAATTTTCTAAATACGTTGAGTTGTATATCTAAGTAACATATATAAGGGTAGAGATAAAGAAATATTTTTAACTATTTTAAGAAAACTTGAATGAGTAGAGAATGTTTAGTATAAATAAAAGGACTTAATTCACAATTACAATAATAATTTTTTTTTATCAAGAATTTCTTATTAGGTTGATTTTCCTCTCTCAAACTATTTTTTCTTATTTGTACTTGACTGAAATTAATTTTAAAACGAGTAAATATAATACCAGTACGTGAATGTTATATCTGTTTTGGATCATGTCCTGTTCCCATTATTACATGACGCATTAGTAAATGGTACCCATTCCCTTAAATAGAATGACTACAATTTTTTTTTAGATTTTTACTAGAAATTCTGCTTTAAATTTCACATAAAATGCATCAATATTTTCATAATTTATACAATTCATTCATTTTCATGATGTCAGTTTTATTTTTAGTAGTTTTTATTTTATAATTCATTTATAATTATTGAGTTAACAAATACAAAACTAAATATTTATAAGATTTTCATTTTTAATAAAATAAAAAAAAATAAAAATTAATAAATTATTTTTTTTACAAATTAATTTAACCCCAATGCTTTTTATTTATAATAATTATTTCCGAATTAATAATAATTAATTAATAAGTTTTAATTAACCATTCAATCTACCAGTGCGTTATAAAAATTATAACTAATTTAGGAAAAATGAATTAGAAAGAATGTAATTCTTTTAAATGGATTTTGTTACACTGGTGTAATTTTTCTCTTTTTATTGGCTCAATGCTTTCTCATTTCAACACTTTTCTGGAATGGAAAGCTTAACCTTTAAAGAATATTATGATAAAACTGAAGACTTTGAAACTATAAGGATGTGTTAAAGAAAAAAAATTTAGATAAGAAATATAAAATAACTAAACAATTGTTAAATTAATAATGTTTAAGACATAAGAATCAAGTTTATTTTCTGTAAATGTGATTTTAAAAGAAAATATGAATGAGTTATTTTAAGTCTTTCTGGAACGCTATTAATTTTTAAACATTTTTCAAATGCAATTTTCATAGTTTTCTTATTATCCTTTAAGGTTTGCGATGCATATTTAGTTATGTTTTAAAAATTGAGTGATCCTTTTTTTTAAATTTTCATTTCTAAAGTTAATATAATTTCTTTGTATTCTATATTTGATTTGATTAAGGGATTATTCAGGCAATAGTTATTTTGTTAATATAAATTCTTAATCAATTTATTTATTTTAGTTTCATCGATTCCTTTCACGCTTTGTGTTTTTATATGTTTTATACTTTATAAATTTTATAAAAGAATACTAAACATTACAGTTTTTTCTGCAAAAACTCTTATGATTTTTTTTCTTTATAAGAATATAAAATATTAGCAAAATATAAAATATCAATATATTTATGTTTCTTAAAGTTTGTTTATTTCCATATTTGTTTTCCACATTTTTGAAGAAAGTAAAAGAATATACGGACGATTTCAATAAGAAAATTAAATTTAAACAGAAAAGTAAGTGTTTTTAAGGTTAATTGTCAGTATATATACTAACAGGATGATAAAATGAAATAATATTGTTTCCATTCCTTAGATATATCGTTCTTACTTTAATTAAAAATATAACTTTCACAATTTGCAAGTAATATAAAGAGAATATGTAAACAAGAAATATAATAAAATTTCAATAAAAAAACGTTGCTCTATGAAGACAATTAAACACTTCAAATAATTTGAAAATATTAAACACTGCTTCTCTTTACAAAATTAATGAATTCTTTTTAACTTTGATACTTAGAAATTCTGGATTTTTTTAAAAATTTATTTACAAATAACTTAAACAACATTATTAGTTATCAAATTGAGAAAAATAAGTGCTTTACTGGAATAGTTTATAATACAAGTTGATACTTAAATACAAGTATCTTAATATATATATATATATAACTATATATATATTGTCTCAAAAACCAAATTTTTTACGTATTTTTTGTAATCTGTTGAAGCTACATTAAAGGAAAAAAATTTAGGACCTCTTATGGGCTTCTTAAATTTTAAAATATCTTGAACATGTTTGTTTGGGGATGATTAAGAAATAAATCTAATTTCTGGGGGAAAATTTTTTTGTTGCTGTTTCGGAAAACTTGGATCACAAATTAATACAAAACTTTTACATGTCCTTTTATTACTTTTATGATATCATCGCGTCATTTATTTTTAGGGTATATAATCTTTCCAGAAAAGCAATTGCTTGCACATTGTAATAAGAATTTTGAAAGTTGCTGGAAATAAAATATAAATTTTGACATATTTAAATAACTATTCTTAAACCTTTATACTAGTGGTAAAAACTGTGGTACCTTTTAAAAATGTCTGCTGAAATGATTCGTAATTCCACATTGTTTGGAGTAATAACATAAAATTTTATGCCAGCCACACACAAACATAAGAAAATTTGGTCCATTCAAACATAAGATAATTAAATATTATTAATTAAAAGTAATTAAATAATATTTAATTATCTTTAAGGGTTAAAACCAAATAAATAAAAATAGAATGTAAAACTTACTTAGATACTTTCCCTTCAATTGACTGAAGCCAAAAATCACTTCTGTTTAGAAAGCCATTAAGGCAATATTTTCTTTTGGCAATGAGCCCAACATGTTAGAGAAGGATTTTGTCAATATGTTAGATAATAGTCATCCAGTCAGTTGATTTTTTGGGGATTCTTTAATTTATTGAACTTATATAATATCTATATAAATATTTCCTTTCATTTGGTGAGATAAAACACAGTAAAATAAAGTAAAATAAATGGCGCATTGAGTTGACTGCACTCCCAGAAAGCATTGTAAAGTGGCAGCGTTAATTGAACAAGGCAATAGTTTTAAGTCATTAGAAAAACTATTGGTAGAAACCAAATGTGACATTTCAAAATTTTTGCAGACATACAATTACAACAAAACTAGACGGTAAATGCAGAAAACTATATACAACAGCAAGGGACGACAGAATAATAAGAGACTGAGCCTGAACGACAGAAAAAAATTATCATGGGTAAAAAAATGGCAGAATACAAAGTGAAGTTGAGAGCGTGATACATTCGACTCAAATTGATGAAAATTGGCCTTAATGACATAAATAAAGTTATATTTTTTCTTTGATCAGAAGTTGAAAACCTTAAACTAAACTAAACATATGTTGAACAGACAGTAGAACAATAGAAATGTTATTTGGAATGATCAAAAATCCGAATCAGTCTTTTAAAATAGTGAAAACGTTAAATAAGAAAGAGTAGAAGTGGAGTAAATTCGCATTCCGAGTGAATATCTAATAACGCTAAACATCCGTTTAGTTAGTGTTACGATCAAGGGATGAAATGAAAAAGTGTCGGCAGAATTCCAGTGGTTAATGGAAATGAAAATACTAAAAAACACATTAATGAAAACTTGTGACAAATTTGAAGTCTTCCGCACATGACATTTTCATAGATTGTATTCATTTATTTAAAATATGATTCAACTTCATGTCGTGTTGGCATTGGATACAATAAGCGACTTCATGGTAGTCAGATTTCTCAATTGGATATAACTAAGGAAAGCGCAAACTTTAATCTGATCAAAAATAAATTTACCAAAATTCATTTATTGTCACCAATGTTAAAGAAATTAAAATTTATTATTAATATTACCAAGCACAAGTCCTGTCTCAAAACTATTGAATTAAGTTTTAGTAAATATTTATAGCCAAGAGAATTTAAATATTTATATGTGACAAAAATGAGAGTTATTCTTGCATTTTGCGTAACTCATTAATTCCGAAACATTATAAACTCTCCAAATTTCAGATTCTTGTTGATTAGAGTATTAAAGAAATTGATTGTGGAATCCATAAATTTTATCTTGTATCTGCCTTTCTTAACCTCCTTACTCTAACGAAAAAAATAAGGTTGCGTTTTGCCTATATGAGTCTACTAGATTTATGTGGTTTATATATATATATATATATATGCACTAAAGACACGCCTTGTAGTGTAGTTGCAGCACGTAAAATGTTTCGAGGCTCTAAGTCATTTCGTTGTCATAGTGTGACAGCGTGGTGAGCGAGAGGTTAATTCAGTTGTCGTCCTCGTCACTTGATCGATTCTCCAAATTATAAGTAATGTTACCAGCAGTTCTTGTGTTCATAATAAGTGCGACGTTAAGACACAATCAGTCAAAAACTTTGTTATTTTTCCCAATTTTTTTTTTAACTTCCCTACCCATTGTTCAATCGTTTGTTTGTAAAAGCCTGTTGGGTGTTTCAAGCTTGGGAAGTAATAGAGATTTTTAATTGGAAATTTATTATGCTTGGCATTCATTGTTCATGGTAAGTACTTAACGTCAAATGAGATTTACAGCACACATTTGCATGCTCTTGGCAAAGAAAAACTTAGATGGAAGGACGCCTCGTTAGCGTTTGTCTACCTCTCTTTTCGGACCGCATTTTTTTACATATCCCCTTTTTTTCTACTTTTCCACCTACTATAATTACCGATTTTTCTTGATTATGACTGGGATATTTTTTTCTTCTTAATATTTTTGTAAGATTTAGCCAAATATTTTCCAAGTTCTTTTAGAAAAATATATTTTTATACACCTTGTTTTGATAGTAAGAAGTATGTATGTACTTAAAATTAGCAAACATTTATTCCACTCAGATCAGCTATAATGTAGTTTAAACACATACGCCATTTCCTACTTTCCCATTTGCATGTCTGCGAGATACCTGATTTATAAGTAGAGCCTACTTTATTTTTAATTTCATTTTCATATGAAATTATATCAGGTTTCTGTTCTTTTTCGTCCGAAATTTGGGTCTCAGGGTACATTATTAAAGAAAATTACCGATTTATTTTCTCTCGATGCATGTGAAACAAAATTCATATCCAGTTGAAAACTAAATTAAGAAGAAAATATTTTTCTGCTGAGAATTCTTTCATGCATATGACTTTTAAAAATACGTAATTTATATATTTCTACGTAGTGGTGATATATGGATCGACCATTCAACAAGGTAAAATGTCGTTTCTTTCTTTTTTTGTTACCCCCCCCCAAAATCTAGAAGCATGAAAAAGTTATAAACTAAAGTAGTTTACATGTCAATTTTTTAAAAATAAAATGTTACACTTAAAAACCAGAATCGAACCTTAACAAGAGAAATAAAACCACGAAAAAAATTATGTATATGGACCTATTAGATCCATTAAGGGAAATGGAAGTTGATTACTTTTAAGAAAAGATTCAACACTCCTTACATTGATTCGTACTTCTACTATGAGAAAAAACAGTTCTGTATAAAAGTTAGTCCTTTAAGGTATATAAAGTCACTTTTTCAATATGCGAGTACACTCTCAGCAATATTAATAACACAACAGCTGTATTCTGATGAATTCATCTTACAATATTCATGTTCTTTACTTATACAAAAATATTTCGGGAAGAAATCCTAATCTCTCTCACTTAAAAGGCAAATAATTCAACTGAGTCTTTTTAATGGAATAGATTCGATTCGTATTGCAGCTTTTATAAGTCGAGAAAACCGATTTCATCTAAGTTCAATATTATTCTTAGGATGGAAAATTCTTTTCCGTGTTGAACTCAATTTTGGATTTTTTTTATTCAGTAAGGTAGGGTTGTATATAATAGAAACACTCATGCGCAGCTATGCATTACATTTATTTTTAATACCATCTAACTTTTATATTTAAAATATATTATTTTAACTCAACTAATTTTAATAGTATGTCTTCAAGTTGTGCATTCCTTATCATATAGTGTTCCCTATAGGAACTAACTTGATAGATTACAGTTAAAATTTAAGTAATTAATTACAAAACAATAATAAAACAATAAAGAAAACGATATAACTATATATATGTATATACAGTGGTGGCCAAAATTGTGGATAAGTTTGGAAATATTTATGTTTTTGAACTTCGTATGCGAATAGAAATCGTTGCGTTTCACAAAATACACAGTCGTATAAATCATTCTAAAGAAAATTTATCACTGAATTCAATACAAAAAACAAAATTGATATATTTGCAATACAAAAAAGAATTAAGCAGCAATAATTATCGTATACATTAAGTACTGATGTTTGCGGTGATTTATCAGTACTTAGTAGGGTAGCCTTAATTTTTTATTACAGCTTACAGCCTTAATTTTTTATTACAGCTTACAGCCTTAATTTTTTATTACAATATTTCATTCAGCTGACGATAGTTTTAAGCTCTTCCTTCGATATTACTTGATCCCAGGAAACAATCATAACTTCAATTATTTCCCTTTTATTTGATGGGTGCCTCATTTTGGCAAGAGTTTTCAAACGGTGCCGCAGGTTTTCTATATGATTGAGGTCAGAACTGTTTTCTGTCCAGGACAAGGAATTCAATGCTTTTTGAACGAAACCACTCTTTCGATAATTTTGCTGTGTAGAAGGCAGTAGAATCCTGCTGAAAATAAATGAAGCGTTATTGGGAAAGAAATATCTGATAGAAGGTAGAAGTTTTTGTTCTAGAATAGTGTCAATGTACTTTCTGGCATTGAGTGTCCATGGATGATATGAAGGCAATCAATATCATATGTTGACATGCATGACCAAATCATAACACTAAGAGAATTCTTCACAGTTGCCTGAATACAGTCAGGATGTAGCTGTTCTGTTTTACGTCTTACGTATATTCCCTAACACTGCCGAATAACGATAACATGATTTCATCGTTCCATATAACTTGTGACCACTGATCATCTGTCCTATTAAAATGTTCATATGCCAACTGTAATCGTTTTTTGAGCTGCTGTAAATTTAAAAAAAGTTTTTTTTTTTCTTTTTGTGGTATTCTACCTCCTTGTTCAACATCTGTTAACCTTATCCTGATTGTTCTTGAACTGACAGAAAACAAGAATCACATTCAGATTATCTTTAATGGCCATTGATGACATTCATCTATCTAAGAGTTTAGTTTTTAGTTTTAATTTGTATCAACGTCGCTCTAGAAGTACCACGAGGGCTATTGGGGATGGACCTCGGGATTTTCAACCTTGGTCAAATGACGAGGGCGACACATGAGCTGGAACCCATTCTCCTAACTTCTACACCACGCCAACAAGAAGACTTTGGGCCTCGATAGATTTAACGTGCATCAGCCCCGGCTACACAGTGGGTCTTTGGCGGCTAAGGATCGGAACCACGACTGAACGAAAACCGCAGGTCACGAATCCGAAACCATGACCTCTAGGCTACCCCAGCCACTCTATCTAGGAGACATAGTCTTCTTATTTCTCTGTCATCAACAGATCTGGTGTGCCTTTTTTGGCTTTTTGTTCTTTTATTGAATTTTTCTCATGATGTCGTAAACAAAACTTTTGGACTGTAGATGTAGTCACTGTATCAACCATCTGTCTTGCAATATTAGCAAAGGAAAGACCACTTTCTCGTAACTATATAATCTTAAATCATTTTCTAGGTGTCTAATCTACTCTTTTACTTGATGTCATTGTTACTTGACTAATAATAGCCCTTATATTTCTTCTAGTTCAACATTAATAAAATGAAACCAAACCAAAAACAAAGCTTTTTGACTAAATATAAAAATTCTTACAATTCCTACTTGCAATTTTTTTGCATAAGAAATCTCTTATCTCTTTCTATAGAACAAAACACAATAATGACTTGTTCCAACTGTAAACATGTCAGCTCCTACTGGCTGGTATTAACATTTAATAGATTTCCAGAGCAAGAACAGTGATTGGTCAGGGAAGTTAGACATTATAAACCACTTGATAACTATGTTCGTTTTTTTAGATTAAAGTACGTATAAATTTCTTTTGTATTGCAAATATTTTAATTTTATTTTGGAATTGAATTCAATATTAAATTGTCTTTAACATGATATATCCGCATGATTTGTTACATGATTTGTGAAATGTAACATTTTCTCTGAGCATACAAAGTTAAAAAAACATGAAAATTTCCAAAAGTCTCCACAATTTTGGCCATCACTGGGATATATATATATATATATATATATATATATATATATATATATATATAGCTTTAAAATAGGGAGATTGGAGTGTAAAAACATACGAATCACGTTTATCGTTGTTGCCACGAAGCTCTCAAGCACCGCTGGCACCGAGATAAAGCCTCATTCCACAGAATGAGAATACACAGTTTCAAATTCCAGTGCTGGCAACATCTAAAATTCATGTAATAGTTTGGTTTAACTGTTCTTTTCCTTTTCATTATAATTTCTAAGACATTCCAGAAAGTACTTTACTTTTCCAGAGTGTTCTGGAATATTCTACCGTAATATGTAGCCATGTATTCTCATTCTGAGAGAGTTCTCAACCCAATGTGTAAATGTTCTCAGTTTGTTAATAAATCACATTATTCAAATTTATATTGTATCCCCAATTCACTCTGATCCAACCTCTATGTGTCATTATTATCTTTATTGTTGGATTTGTGTACTTATTAGAATGTTCCAATTAGATAGAAAAATTGGGATGATCATTATTACAAATTATTGTTCTATCACATTAGCACTATTTTTATGGACGAAACGAATAAATTGAAGAAACAAAACTTCTAATCAGTTATTTATTTCCTTTTCAACTTAAATGATAAAAGGAAACAACCAATACTAAAATCCGAATCTCTCAAATTTTCCGGCGTTTTTTTTTTTCTATTACAAACTTATCAATTGAACAAAAATTGATAATAATTAAATTTGAACGCAACAAAAAAAATTCAATTTTATCAACTTTAACTTTTTGAAGGGTGCTATGTTGTAAATCAAAATTATTAATGAAACAGCATGGAAAATGTAATCCCGTCAGTCCATACATAAATAAAATGAGTTTTAAGAAATTGTCAAGATGCGTTCTCCTTGTGCTCCTGTTACACGTAACATCTCATAATGTTAGTTAGAAGAAAAATAAACTTTCACCCCATCAAGTTGTGATAAATTGTGTTGAATTTTATGTATGAAAAATCGTGAATGTGTGGTCTCCTCTTGCTGCCGGTGAGTTGCAAACGGTGAAATTACTCACATCTTTTAATTTATACATAAAGTTTCATATTTTTAAGAGGAAAACTTCAAACCTTAGATATAGTTTCTTCGGTTTTAATTTTAATATTTTTTATTTAGTTTGGTGTAAAAGATTCTTGTTATTAAATATGTATCTATTCCGCGAAATGGAAAAATCTCATTAGAAATGCCTGCTTGGCAATTGTCTTGAAATATTTTGTCAAAAGGCCGAAAAAATATAAGCAGAATGAAATTTTTCTAGTTCTTGAAGCATTCATAATCCTTATTCAATCTTTCAAGTTATACTACTTTGAATGACTAATACAGCCGTCAGTAAAGGATACCTTGAATATAATTTTGCAATAGGATGAAATTAGTACCAAAATGTTAATGGCTCTAAATGAAATAAATTATGATGTTAAAAGGTCATTTAAAACAATTTTTTTTTTAATACAGAGTAATCCGTTTAATACGAAACTCATAGGACAGAAACATTTTTTCGTTTTAACCGTAGCAAATGCATAAAAAATTCTCAATATTTTCCGATGCTGTCAATTTTTATTCATTAATTATTCATTCGTTTTTTCTCTAGCTCGGACATATGGCACGCAAACATTACAGTTATTCGATCTCTATTTTTAATTATCATCGACTATGTAGAATAAACAATGCCAAACTATTAACAATTTTTCGTTTTCAACATATGTTTATCATTAACCGTCTTAAGTAACTTCAATTTCCTTTGAAGCGAAATATCGCAGTATTCTCTGATATTATAAGCTTGAGAAACAAATTTATTTGAAATATAAAAGAATAAGAAAGTCATAGATTTTGACACAAAATTTCCAGATTTAAAAAAAAAATCACTCATTTTGACACAATTCACAAATTTCGACTCCTAGTTCATCCATTTCGCAGTAGTAGACTGATAAAGGATTGGAATGTTTTGACGATGGCAATGCCTCTGTCATGGTTTATTTTGTTCGGTATAGTGAAAAACCATAAGCCAACAAATATGAGTATGAAAGGCGATTCTTTTCGGGTTAATCAATTTTTCTTTGGGTCAAAAGGGAACAAAATGTATGAAACTGTGCAGTATTTTGGGAAACCCCGTTTTCATCGCTACGTACAATCATTTTGCTCAATCAAATATTCTCTCTCTCTATCTTTTGAGACTTGCTGTGTAAGACATGCAACCTCGCACAATTTATTTCGTCATGTCTTGTAATTGTAATTGTAAAGAATACAGCAGAATTGTTCAATAAAAATATTAACATCTTGTAACGGTTGCCTTATTTTTCTGAAGATCAACTTCATTAATAACATCATCAAGTGCATCATAAGCCGCCAAGATGTCAAGCGTGGTAACCCTAAATTTCATCATGCCCCGACTGGATACACTTTTTAATGAAACCTGTGGATTTCTACATATGCTTATCAAATCTTATCAACCTTCAGTTACATTTCTACAAGAATATGCCATGGAAAAGAGCCAAGTAATTTCATTCCTCTCCTCGAAAGTTATTTGTGAAAACGTCAAGAATAAATAATTTCATTCATTTCTTCACCAAATGTTCTTCACGAAAAAATGTGAATTGTGTTCTCGTGAATCTACCCTACAGAAATAAAAGTTAAAAGAAGAAAAAATTCAAATATCTCTGCTTGAAGATTCTGCTCTCTTTTTTTTCTCTTTTACTCTTCAAAAGAAACCATTGTGTTATAGAAACCTTTACAAATTAACAAGCACACCTGGGTCTTCGAGGAAGAAAAAGCAAATTTCCATTTGTGTTTCAGCACTTGTGTTCAATAGTGAGAAACAATAACAACTAAGTGCGTAAATTTTTTTTATTATTCAGAATTCTAATGAATAAATTTTCATCATTTTCAATTAAGTTTTAAAATTTGCAAGTTTGATTGGTTTTCTTTAAAATTGTATTGATTGATATTGATTATCATAAATTGTAAACCAACATCTTTCGTTCATGTATAATATTTAGAAATTTATATTCTTACAATTTGTGAAGTTTTAATTTTGTTTACCATTTAAAAATATTTTTATTGCTGGAATTGTAAACAAGAATAAGTAAAAAATGAATAATAATGTTCTGTGCATCACTATATAATATTTGCACTATCAGTGACTAGTTTTGATGATTTTTCTACGAATATATTTAAATAGTGAATCATATAAATAAATACAATTGAAATAACATTGGTAAAAATAAAGTTTTATGTACATAGGTTTTCTTTTAAACTTCACACTTTGCGTACCATAATTGTTATACCTTAAATTTTAAAAGCAAAAGTGTAAGTTGAGTCAAATTGAATTTATTCAAAAATTGGTTCAAATAATTTATTTTATTATGTGCCGTTTCTAAAATAAATACGTGTAAATTTTTTTAGCTCAATTAAGAATTATGTTAGTCAATTAAGCTACATGTAATTAAAATTACAGGAGATTATAAATTATTAAACTGAATATTATTTCAGCTATATGCAATTAAAATTAAAGAAAACGATTAATTATTAAATGGTGGAAACGATACATTTGGCGACTTGACGAGAAATTTGTCGTAAAATTTAATTCTTAATAAATTAGTTTTTTCATAATTTTTATTAAATTATCGTATGATGATCCAAAACAATCACGAAGAAAATTTTTAGCTCACCTGAGCGCTTTAAAATGTGTGGAGAAAGCTTTTAAAGTTTTGACCCAGACAAAGTTATAATGTGAGTTGAAGAAAACCCATTAAAATGGAAAATTAACTATCCATTTTCATTGTTCTCTGACCCTTACAGGAGAATACTTCTACTACAGAATGTCCTTGGGTAATAAATATGAATAATAAGAGAGCAAACATTCAAAATACAAAAAAAATCTGATTTGTTTGTTAAGGGCAAGTATAGTGTGTTTTGTTTTAAACTTATCTCGCTTCTCCTGTTGAAGAAGGAAACTGAATATAATAGGAAGAAATCATTTCGGACTTGTTCAATAAAAGAGATCAACACAGCCAGTGTTAGAATTTATAATTTCAACATTTCAAAATTTCTTATTTTTTGTTTGGTACAAATTTTTTGCTTTACTTTCTTAAATTTGATACAGTATTTTTCAGGAGCTTTTCTTTTGATACTATTTATTTATTTAGTGTGCTTACCATTATACCAAAAATATTTCAGTATTATCTAGAACATAATAATGTATCTCAAAGAACTTTCAAGAAATATTTGGACATTTCCTAAATTTAGATTTATAAACAAATAGAGTAAACCCACAAAAATATACTCTACAATAATTTAAATAAGCATTTGTGTCAACGTGTCTATTTTAATTTTTATAATTAAAGATTTTAATGTTGTTGATCGATTTCACAAAAGTTGTGTTTAAAAGATATTGAATCTGTTTGATACATTTGCCTAAACTAGTGCTTTTGAAAAATATAATCCGTAGCATGATCACCAACCAAGAAAAATTCATAAAAATTTTGTTATTTTGAAATTTTAACCAAGCCTTGATGATGTTTCATATACATCTTTACTTTAATAATTGATTGTGATATTGTTGTTTACTGTTGTTATTATTATATTATTTCAAAGTATTTTGAATTTCCATGTTCATTCTACATTTTAACTATCATAGTAATTCGTTCATCATTATTTAGTAATCTGATTCCTTTTGAATCTTTTAATTTATGCAGTCTCGCGATACCCAAAAATATTTAGATCAACATTTCCCTTGCTCTGAATTAATATGGATATTACCTTCCAGACCCTCAGACTCCATAGAAAATACATAAAGATCCCTACATCTGTAACATGTGATATGTATATTTTCCAATTTAACTACTCTGGAAAAAAAACAGATATTGAATCTATTTTATATATATATATATATATATATATATTGTTAACTACCCTACTTAAAGCCCGCCTCTAGAGGGCGTTCATTTGTAAAGGGGAGAGTGTTTGATGTCACACGATCCCCTCAGAAGGGTCCTGACCAAATCTCCGAGCGGAGCTGTTGTAAGCGAGCGAGATGACACTCGTGTAAATAAATTGTTGTTATACATCCTGATTTGTTTTTGTCTCAGGACAAATGTGAACTGTAATCTAATGATTATTAACTAAGTTAACAAAAAAGTATAAGTAAAGGAAGTGTGCGTGTAAGGAAGTAAAGAAAAAAATTATCCCAACAATATATATATATATATATATATATATATATATATATATATATATACAGTGATGGCCAAAATTGTGGAAATTTTTGGAAATTTTTCATGTATTTTGTAAATTTGTAGGCTCATAGAAAATGTTATGTTTCACAAATTGCAAAGTCGTATATATCATGTTAAAGAAAATTTAATATTGAATTTAATTCCAAAATAAAATTAAAATATTTGCAATACAAAAATTGTTATGCGTACTTTAATCTAAAAATCAAACACACTTATAAAGTGGTATGTATTGTCTAACTTTCCTGTCCAATCACTGTTTTTGTTCTGGGAACTTATCAAATGTTAATAATTACCAGTAGGTGCTGACATCATGTTTGCAGTTGAACAAGTTATTATTGTGCTTTGTTCTGTAGAAGGAGGATTGTTTCTTATATGTAATCAGATTACACGTAGGAAATGTGAAAAATTTTAATATTTTGTCAAGAAACTTTGGTTTGTTTTGGTTTTATTAACGTCGCATTATAAGCAACACGAGGGTGACACTATTATTTGTCAAGAAGCTATGATTTTAAAAAGAGTAGATTGGACACCTAAAAAGAGTTGTAAGATTATTGTGTTACGAGAAAGTGGTCTTTCTTATGTTGAAATTGCAATACAGATAGATGATTCAGCAACTACATCTGGAGTCCGAATGTTTTGTTTACGATATCAGGGAGCAAATTCAATGAAAACAAACATGAAAAGACCGCAAAAGACACACTATGTCTGTTGATGACAGAAGAATAAAAAGACTGTCTCCAAGATAGATAAATGTCACCAATGGCCATTAGAGGTCATCTGAATGATGCTAGTTTTTCTGTCAGTTCAAGAACAATCTGAAAATATTAACAACAAGAAAGTATTAACAGATGTTGGACTAAGAGGTAGAATTACACGAAGAAAACTTTTTTAAATTTACAGCAGCATAAAAAACGATTACAGTGGGCAAATGAACACTTTAATTGGACAAATGATCAGTGATCATAAGTTCTATGGAGTGATGATGTATATGTGTATTTGTGGCTACTAAATTTGGAATCACGTTTTTGTTTTCTAAAAATATAATCATAGTTTCTTTGAAAAGTATCTTTAAATTTTAGAAAATTTTAATGTGTATGAATTTAAGTTAAATATGAAAGGTATTTATTTACCATGTCAATATGCGCACCATGCACAACCACTTTCAACAAGATACTTAAAACGTGTTTTTAGAAATGTGTTGTCTTTTTCTGGCTTGTTAAATTAAATAAAGCATAAATGTTCTTGAAATGTTTTTCATGCTTAATTTTTATAAATGCTATTTAATATTTGAAAGATATAAATTATCTGTAAATATAGTTTCACAAAATTTTTTAAAGGTATTTATTTATTTACTGTGCAAGAATATTATGTTACTCATATTGTTTCTATTATCATTATTATTTCAAAATGAAAATACATGTACTGTTATGAATCTGTTCCCCTTATGAAATAAGTTAATCGTGGTTAATTTATATATTTTTACTTGTAAAAAGTTTTAAAATTCTTTCTAAATATTCGAAATGCTTTTTTTTTTGTACAAAGTGTTTTTAAAATTATGCGTATATATTGAACTCAGCAGAATTTTTGTTGTTGTTACATTATTATCAGAAAAAATGAAGTTTTTTTGTAACATTTAGCTACTATATTGTTTTTTTATTATATTTGTTATATCATAATAAAAGGGGAAAAAAACCTAGGGCCATGTACAGACTGTCATAAAAAAGTAAGACCGAATGTAGTTGGAAATTGGCCCTGTGATGGACATACTCGTAATTGATCCTTGGGCAAATTAGTTCGTTGTCTTCCCTCCGAAATATGAAGACCTAGTCAATATTACCATCACTGTAAGGTGTATGCTTTTATTAATGGTGGTGGAGGCAGTCGTGCTTCTTATATGACATGAAATGCCTGTAGGAAATGTCATTGCGTTTTGAAGAACAGGTTTTTCCTTTTAGCCACCTAAGAGACTATTGTTTTCTATACCCTATAAATGTCGTACCTGACCACTTTTAAATAATTTATCTTGTTTTTGCGTCTATTTTTGATGTCTGCTTTCACTAGAAACGAACTTAATTTTCAAAAATAATAAATTTCTCCTGGAATTTTTATTGTATTGAAATAAAGTCTATGTACTATATGTCTGATACCTGCTTTAACCCACTAATGAACTAAATTTTCAAAAATATTTCGTAATAAATTTCCCCCAAATTTTTTATTGGATTGATTAAAATTAAGTATTTTATTTATTACTTCTTTTTGGTTTGTGTATTACTTTAAATCATATGTAAATTGGAATCAGCATATGAGTGAAAATAAATAACATTATTCAGAATTTTAAGATTGGATGGAGCCTTTTTTTCTAGCTTCTTTAGGGGCTAAAAAATTAATTTAATTTATTAATTAATTTTATTTTATTAATTAATTAATTTTATTTATTAATTAATTTTATTAATTAATTAATTTTATTAATTAATTAATTAATTTTAGGTGCATCATTTTTGACGTACCATATCACTTTTCAGGTTTTTTTTTATTGTTTGCTTCAATTTTAATTACATATAGCTTAAGTATATTCAATTTGATAATGTATCGTTTGCTTTAATTTTAATGACATGTAGCTGATATAATTTATAAATTAATAATTTATCGTTTGCTTTAATTTAACTACATTTAGATTAAATATATTCCATTTAATTATTTATCTCTTGCTTTAATTTCAATTACAAGAAGCTATTTTTTATTCTATAATATTCAATTTAACAATTTATCGTTTGCTTGAGTTTTAATTACAATCAGCTATTATAATATTCAATTTAATAATTAATTGTATGCTTAAATTTTATTTACATGAAACTGATATAATATTAAACTTAATTTACCGCTTCCTTTAATTTTAATATCAAAAACGTTTACTGTTATCCATTTCTTGATTTTTTCATCGTTTACATTAATTCTTATATTGAATTGAGTGATTTAATAATAATTATAAAGAAAAGTGCCCCTCAGACGACTAAATCTCTTCTTTGAAAAACATTGCATAGAACTTTTTTAATTTATGCATTTTTTTTTGCGAAAATCTGGGATTTAAAGGGAATAAAAGTCTTAATACATGTAACTATATGTTATGACACAAATTTTGTTGAAATTTTTATTTATATTCAAAATATAACAAACATTTTAAAAACATTCTTAAACTTTTTGTTTTGTACAACTTATGATTAATTTCTTGATGGTAAGTTATATAATGACAAAGCTGATAATTATAGGTGATAATTTTTGTTGACTGAACACTTAACAGAACATAATTTGATAATATAACATGATGGTCATGATGGAACATAATTTGTCCAATTTCTTTTGAATAATGGTGATAATAACGACAAGTTTAGTTTAGTTTTTTATTAACGTCTCACTAGAAGCAACACGAAGGCTCTTGGCGACTGACCTCGTAATTTTGAACCTCGGTCAAGTGACGTGATAATAACGACAATAAATATATTAAATAAGTATATGTACACAAACTAACGCTTACCTATTAAGTTTAATAAATTTGGAAATTATAACTGTTATTAATTATATATATAAATAATAAATTTCACGGCTCTCTTTATCCATGAAAAGTATTTTAAGAGAAGCTTTATGTTATAGTTCTACTTCCCCCCTCCCCTTTAATTTTACGAAAGTAGGATTGTTTCTTTTGGTTTTGAATCTCAAAAGCTGTTTTACGAAAAAAGAAATAATTTTACATTGTATGCCTTGATGTTTTTCGAAATTAAACTGTTTTTTAATCTCTCTCTAATCTTCATACTTCCCCGAGTTTGCGGTTCTGACTTTTTCAACGATGGTTATTGCGAATGTTAGAAAGAGAAATGGTGCTGATATTTTTGCATATCAACAAAATAACACCTATTCATACTATGTGTGAGTTAAAGTTAACAAACAATAATTAAACTTTGAGATATCATGTAGAAATGTTAACTAAAAGTTTTGGTAATATGCGCAAAACCGTACGTAATATAGAATATCTTTCATCTAATAAAAGAGGCCTCAAACAGTTTATCAAGCGAGATAATTCCAATTATGGTAGAGGCTCAAAATTACGAGATCCCTAGCCAATAGCTCTCGTGTTGCTTTTCGTGCGATGTTAATAAAACCAAACCAAACAGGTTATTGTCGTAGTCACTTCTCTGGTACTCTTATGTTTGTGAAATGTTTCTACTAATGAAACAACAACACTTCTGAAATACATTAGACATTTTGATAAATCGAGTGTTTGAGTTGAGGCTTTTTGACAATTACGAATATTCGATGAATGATCTTTTGATTTACTGAGTCCGAAAACTTGCTGCTCAGTCAGAATGAGTCCAAAAATAAAATTAGAATTCAGGATGAAAAAGAAATGAGACACTGAGCGGTTAGGGATAGGTAATAAATGTTTAAGAATGTAGTAGAGCCTCTGCGATATCACAGGTTTTGGACACACCATATTTGATAGAGTGAAGAATTTTGAGTGACCTGTTGAAGGTGAACCCATACAGGATAACCAATATTTAAGGATTACTTTTTGATGATTCAAGTATGCGTAACTTAACTTATTAAAATGTACCTGATGCAGGTTATGCTAAATGATAATGGTCTTAGCAAATAATTTGAAGTGATAACGTATTTTATTTTCAAGAACTCACTGATAAAGTTGTCTAATTTCTTCGGAAGCCAGACCCTACGACAATGCAAAACTGACCACGTAAGAGAATGTCTGTTACTTGGGCAGTTTTGCGTCTTCACTTATAATTGGACCTTATTTCTCTGGAGAAAATACTTCTTGTAACCCTGCTGGTTGGAAAGGCAAGAATAACAAGATACCATATTTTTTATTATCACCATTTCAATTTAAATGAAATAGATTACATTTATAAAAAAAATAAGTGCTTGTTGCACTTATAATTTAAAAAAAACTGGATGCACGCTAGAATAGTTGAGATCAAATGTTTACCATGTCTGAGAACCCGTACACTCCTGTTAAGAATTTTGATTTAATTATCCCTTCCTCTTTGTAATTTTTGTGTGGAATGAAATTGGCAACGCCTTTTAAAGCCGCGGAACAGACTCTTTCCTGTTGGTTGGATAGTTGAAATTATTATTTCAGTTATTTGTTCCCGTTAACTCTGGGTGGGAAAGAAAATGACACCCGCAAGAATGCAACATTTTCTGTGGGGTACTTTGGTTCTCAGGAGATGGGATTTCAATAAGGTCAAGCCTAAACCTTAAAATTCATAGGAATCAGAATTACTTGACCTCTTACACAATAACTCCAACACTTAACCAGGCTATTAGTTTGGATGTAAAGATCACCTGTAACGATCTTGATCTTTATGGGTAACTTTAATCGCATAACTTTAGACTACTTTTGTTTTCACTATTTTGAGGGATTATTTTGTATCCGTAGAATAGGAAGTCGGTTGAACTTGGAGATAGTTGAATCTTGAGTTCTCAATCTTGAAAAAGGGAGCTCAAACAGCCTCTTAAAAAACTCGTTCTATTCTTCTTTTTAATATCTTTGGCTAAATTTATTAATTTAAATTAAAAAAGTTTCATTTATTACTTCAAACTCAGCTATTTAAAAAAAAACCACAATTCACAAAACTCTACAGCTCTCAAATTAAATTATTTGCGTTTAGTTGGCGATTTTTCCTTAATGGAATGCAGCGTTTTTACAAGGTGATGGAAGATATTTTGAGCCATATTTGCACTCATAAAATTTCTCGGGTAATTACGATAAAAGTATATAACCATAAGCCGTTTTCTCTTCATCTGATTTCGTTTCGTTTACATTCAGTTATTGCATGTGTATTCTTACCTTCGGAATAATTATTAAATATGTTCTGCATTGTACAAATTATGTGTACAACAGTGCCATTCTTCCCTTTTCCTTCCCTCTTCTAACCCGCTGTAGAAATAACAATTTTCATTTTAGAAATTAAAATGTTATTATCTAGAAGATACGAGTGTATGCATCAGGTTTAGTGCAAATTCGGCAAACAAATTTTCCAGCAGAGAAGTCCTGTTTCAGTTCGATAATTCTGTATTACTATTAAAACATAGTTCGTTGTTTTCATAAAATGGATGAATTTCTTTCATTTAATATTTTTTTATTCACTTTATTCATTAAAAAGTATTAACTAGGGAAATATTAAATTAGAAGGAGGACGTACGACGTAATAAAATCAATCGAGAGTTGGAATAATGTGTCTCTCCATTTTTCTGCCTACCAAATACTTACTCGAGAGTTTTATTTAACGCAATTAAATGAAAGAATTTCCTCAAAAGCAAATTTATTTTTTTCCTTAAGAAAAAGTTTTTTATTTATTAGAATTTACTAATTCCTCCGTAAAAGGATAGATGTAATAATTTATGTTTGTGTATGATACATAAAATGTGTTTCATGAAATCCATTTACAAAACAAAATTCTATATGCAGATCAATTCATGCACTTGAATTTACTGAATAATTGAGTAATTTTTGAAATGTTGTAGCAAAGCTTTTCTTCCAAATTGTTCGTAAGGTAATACAGTTTTTCTAATTTATCAATGTAGAAACCCAATAAATAGGATATGTTCAAAACAAATCACCAAAAATCTCTCTTTTACACTGGAACAGGATTTTGTGCATCAATTCTTAATAAAAACAGAGATAGAAAGATATATGTTTTGGTAAAAATATTTTCGTAGGTGAAATAACAAAATATAACGAAAATATCCCATAAACAGAAATACTTCAAAAATAATTTTTCATTATTTTAAAGTAGCTTATAAAATTAAAATGCTTTAAAATATTCTGAAATTGAAAACGAGTTATATATGTCTTTCATTTCAAACAAAATTATCGTTTGAAATATAAAGCAATTTATTCAAAACTTCTGACATATCTCCTTGACTACTGCATTTAACACAGTCGCGACAGCACAATCGACTCTCTTCACGATTCACGAAAACGAATCTTGTGTGAATCTCCAGTTGTTCTCATATTTCTTTCTGCACTTTTCTTTGCCGAGATCAGAAGTTAGCTCTCTCACGCAACGCTGTAAATCATCTGATTTTTTTTTTATTCAGAGAGCTTCCCCCCTACAATAATTCTTCCTCGTAGAATAACTTTCCACGGTGAGTTGGAAAGTGACCTATTTTCAGATCAAGCGTTTTAAAATTCAGTTATTCGTCACTTGATCCAGCTATTTTTTGAGATCAATAAACCTCTGTTACTAATGTTTCTTTTAAGCAGTGAAGTAATGCATTACAACGCATAAAAGTGAATTGCTTCATTCAAAACCTAGAATTTTTAAATAACAAAAATAAAATATTAATTCAAAATAATCGACCTAACAGAATATTAAAACAATACTAAAGAGAAGAAATGAACACGATTCAAATAAACATTTTTGTAATACATTAGAACAAAAATTAGATTATCTTTGAGAATTCATAGATTAAAATGTTTTAATTCACATTTTTGTACAATGAAAGTTCACTTTGTAACTTTTGAAACAAAATGTTAACAAAAGTAAGGCATTGCAATTTAGATATACATCAAAACTTTTCATACTGCCTGCTAAATTCATTTAAGCGTGAATGATGACACTTATAATGGTATCTCTGTTTAGAAGAAAACATAATTTATATGGTATTATAACTTGCGCGCTTTTTTCCAATTTTACCCTATTAGCTTACATTTTTCTGATAGAATAAAAATAAAAATGTAATATAGCTAAAAGTAACATACCTGACATTTCCGCATTTTCAAAGAACTTGTCATCAAAGAAAAATTCCCCCCCCCCTTCAAAATTTTTTTTTGTTAGAGAAATTTTAAAGAAAATTCTGCTTTAAGCAAAATCATGTTATCTCAAAGAAAATTATATGTATGTAATTGATCCCTGGATATAAAAAATACTGTCTTCTGAAATTTATAATTCTTATATTTAAGGTAAATATTTCATAATAATAATCAAACCTTGTTTATGCAGGGTCTCCCATAAATAGAGGTACAAATATAAAGGGGAGGTAGGACAAATCAAAAAGATTGAGAATTGCATAGCAACTCATGACTGGAAACGTCATCATAGTGACTCTGTACACGAGAGTGCTAGAGGGCAAATATTTTTCCTCATTCGAGCTGTAGTCACCTTGTTCATACAACATTACACAAACAAGTAAATGGAAGAAGTGCACTTAGTGGTGGATTAGCTGATGGTAATGCACGATCAGCTCAACATCTGTATGCAAGAACGGTTAGAACCTAGACATGTACCGAGACATCGTTTGTTTTCGTACACTTATTACAATTTGTACAATATTGGGTCTTTAGGAAGACAGGTCAAGAGTGAATCGCATGCCATGGAATTGTGTCGTTTGGTTAGCTATGTATGGTGGATCGGTTGCTTAATCACCAGTATATTTAAGCAGCCTGAATTTCCTTTAATTGAGGACGCTTAAAGCTGTTTAGTATTATACACCTGTCGAGTTTAAATCTGTGTGTGGATCTGGGTGCAGCCAATTATCTACACAACTGCACATCTTAGTTAAACCAGGTATTTTCGACCATTTACCCCAATCTATGAACACTCAGTGGAATTCATGCACCACAGAGCAAGGTTGGAATTTTCGAATATTACGTGAAACATTTTGAAAGAAATAATCTACTTAGTATTTGTATTATTTATGTGCAACAAATGTTTCTGTGTGATAATCTCTTTGTGTCTTTCTTTCACTTATATTTCTGTATTCTAATTTTCCTTGAAGTAGAAAAACCCTGGAAAGCCCTGGCCATGGATTGTTATGCAATTCTCAATCCTTTTGATGCACCCTACTTACTCTTAAGGCTTACATCTTTATTTAGTGAATACGCTTTATAAAATAAAGAACTTTTTTTAAAGATAAACTTAAGCCAAATTAATATATTTTTGATACTATCTTTTTCTTATACATAAAAACTTTCAATCGAGGATATTTTTACTCGTAAAATAAACATCGACATACTTCCAGTTAGTTAATTAAAAAAAAAAGTTATTTTTTATTTATTTCCGAAAACGTATACATTAATCTTTAATGAAGCGAAATTATATCTAATAGTTTAATTTTATTCTTCCATGTTTTCTAAACACTCTATCAATGTAATGAAAAATGTAAGACCTAAGTGATATTGAAAATGGAAAATTTACTTCTTCAAGTAACGAAACACTAAAGAACATCAGGTATTAATTTCAGCATCTTAAATGTAAGACTAGTGAGTATTTGTTCCAAAATATATTAATTCCGAACGTAAACTCTAGCTTGCTTAACTTTCTTATCATAACTGTTTATAAAATTACATGGACAATTTTATCATTAATGTTAAATTTAAATCACAATAATTTTCAAAAACTTAAATTAAATTAATAGCTATTTTACTTTTAGTGATTTTAATAATTATGACACTCACAAGCATAGAAGAATTTTAGATGATATAAATGATATTACATGTGTTATTAAGCATCTAATGTCGTGTACATTCAGGTGTAAAAGGAATATAATATCATATTTATTGTTATTGTTAAGTTTCCGAAAATTTGGATTTATCGGTCATTTAGTTATATAAATTTATCATATTACATCCTAAGGCAAGACAACTCTAATTGAAATTAGTTATTATAATTAACATAATATTAATATATGTTTAATTAGTAATTTTCTTTCTGTTTTGAATACGTTATTGTGTAAACAGACTGATACAACTCGTTTATAGACTTCGTAATTTTAAAAAGTTCTTCATGACGTAGACTACGCTTGAGTTGGAATTCCCAACTATAACACTTTAGTATATCAAGAGAGAATTTTGACTCTCTGTTGTATTTTCACGATATTTTTTATAACCATTACTTTCTTTCTAAATGAGATGTTTAAAAAGGAACAATGAAGCACGAAGATTTTAGGAGGATTCAAAGCTCAAAATTTCTTTACGTCTCAATTGTAATTGGCAACGAAAGCTTACAGTATTAATTATCAAGCCTACAATCATCATTTTTTAAAAAATTGAATATGTTTACATTATTTGAAAGAGTTTTGAGAGAAACGGAAGTTTTATTTGTCAGGGAAAAGGAATGCCTTTCTTGAAAGGGTTTTAACTTGAGTATATAAAAAGTGACTAACATGAGCAATGATTGGATAGTACTATTTTTAAAATTCTCATCTATAATTCATAATTATTTCTGAAGGTAACTATTGAAAATTTGAATCCATTAGAAAGAGTGTTAAATTTAAAATTATACGTCGTAAATATATACAGCTGTTCATGCAATATTTTTCATTAAAACATGCATTAAATGAGAAAAAAGTTCATATTAAATATCTCGAATAAATAAAACCTATTGAATGATTTTTACAGAATTTAAAAAGATAAGAAAAATTAATGTTTCTGTTATCAAAACAACATCCACACTCACAAAATTTAATCAGCAATTTTCTCCTTTGTAAATAAAAGTATATTTATTTAATCAAACCAAACATAGTTAAGCCTGAATATATATATAAAAGTATATTTCATTCTAGAAACTTTACATAGCGTGACAACCACATTTCCAAATGTCCTATTTAATTATAAAATCGGAAGACTTCGAAAGTAAAAAAAATCTTGAAACAATTACGCAAAATCAGTTAGTTTATGTCATCGATCATCCAGAATAGGTGTAGTTATTATATCTTAAAATAGTGTGTAAGTATAAAACTAGTAAAATATTTTGAAATCTGAAGTTGAATTGTTATTGGACTTTCAAATTCAACTTTTCTATCAGGTTACACCAAAATGTAATAAAATCAAATGAAAGTTATATTGCAAAACTCCTAAATAGTTATAGAATTGACTCATTTTTATCAGATTAAAATAGCTATTCAGTTAGAGCCACACATTTATTATGTATATCGTTAAAAAGTCATTACTATGAATTTGAATTTTGAAATTTTTACTAATGTGTTACACATTATTTTCAGAAAAATGTAAATAGCCGTTTAAGTAAGAAATATACAGTTTAATGCTTCCTTTGCAGATGCCTTTTTACTCTACAATCTTAAGCATGTTTCAAAACTTACGAAGGATTTATATTTATGGCTCAGGTTTTGCTGTTTCGAAGTATAAAATAACATGATTAAATGACAAAATTTAATTTTCATTAAATGTTATCTAATTTTATATAAATGTCTTTATTTGTGTCTTTTAAAAGTCATTCAGTATCTATATCATTTTTTAATCAGACAAATAATAAATAATTTATTCATAACTCTGAGATTGACTTGCTGTGTTTGAAGCATTTGGTTGTGAAGATGTCGGGTATAATTGTGCAGTCAGTAAAAATATTTGAATCATAATTAATTTGACATTCAGTGAGTAACAGGTACATCAAGGAGTCTTCCTTAGTTAGAAATTGAAACATTTGACCTCTGCAATAAAATTTGAAATCTAAGGCATCTTGAAGCAGTTGAGATTTGACAATGCTGTAAGGATTTCAAATATATATGGTGATACGAATGCTTATTTTTTGAGTTACTATAAAATTTCTGATTTAATTTGTAATTATGGTGATATTTTCTTATATTCACTTTAAATATCACTTGTCATTTTTTATAATTAACTAATTATTATTCTACAAAAGAAAAGTGGAAGTTTACTAAAAATGAACCTTTGGTAGAAAATATAAAGAAACATTTCTTTCTAAGAAAATAATATTATTAGAGGGTTCTATGTCTGTCAGATGATGTTTTAAAAATCATTTAATTAAATAACCGTCTGTGCTATGAAGATAAATTTTTTTAAGTTCCTAACGGCATGATGTTTCATCAAAATATATAAAAGTCAATAACTTTTTCTAAAATTACAATATTATGCGTCCTTTTAATATTAAAATGCTGTCATTTCTTCTGTCATTTTATTGTTGTATGACTTTTTAAAGTTGCATGTTTTCTAAAGGTTTTAGAAGTTTGATTTAAGAATTGTGATGAACGTTTAATTCTCGCAATACTAATATTATTTCCATTTAAATTACATTACATTTGAATTTTAGTTTCTGACATTAGATATTTATAAAAATGCATTCACATAGATCAAAAAGTAAATATTTTAATAAGAAAATAAGATAATGTGCATTGTTTGTTTTCATTTTAACGTTATACTGCATATTTAGTTTTATTTCATTGTTTGTCTTATTTAAAGATTTTTATATATTTTTAACTATACTGGAAAGTGCATCGTACTTCAAGCATAAAATCATATTACTTCAAGTATTAAATTATAAAATAAGCTTTCACCTCAGCAATTAATAAACTGCTGTTTGTAGAAAATGCAACACCATGAAGGAATCATCAGAATCAAATGAAATTCGCAGCAAATGTCAATTATAGGATATTATGCAAATTAATAAAGTTTCAGAGCCATCGCGCGTGAGCGGCGCGCGCAGCGCCCTCTGAATTGATGCTGAAAGTGTATAAATAAAGTGCTGTAGCGGGACGTTGAAAAAAGTCTATGATTA
>BMAW01105253.1:0-11290 GCA_019974015.1 Nephila pilipes
AAACCACCGACAAATCGTTGCTTTTGATGGACAAGAGTCCGGTAACATTTTTCATAATCCATTGTTTCATTTTGGTGCGGTGTTTTACCCATATGCTAAAAACAATGTGTTATCAGGAACACGAGAAACTCGTTTTTCCCATTTTTAAATAACAAACTTACAAACGATCTTTACTCCAAACTCGATAACTCAGCTGTTTCTCGCAGTCCGATCGATCAAAATTTTGACAACACGTTTCAAGCAAAGGTTCGTACTCTAGAAAGACCTGGTTACTGGTTTACTACGAGCGCCATCTCTGGGTTAGTCTCGGGAGTTATTGATTGATGTGTTAAATTTAACCCCGATTATTATTTTGTAATTTCCCAGCATATCATATGTGATTTTTTACAGATATTTTTTTTTCCAAAATCAATGTATATAAAATGATGTCTGTCTGTCTCTGTCTTACTATTTCCTTATACATTACCTTCACTCGAATTTCCTCCGAATGGTAGAGCTCTTTGTTTTCGGTACACTCTCCAACTCCTTCGGGAGCGTAGGCTTGAATACATTTAGTGAAAGCGTCTGCGTACTGCAAAAAAAAAAAAAAAACATGCGTTTAATAAAGTTATTTTGTCAAATGATGAGACTCCTTTTATTTAGACAAATTAACATTAGATTTCAATTACATTATATAAATTCTTTTTATAAGAAATGTAATATTTAATTTAAGATAATGCATTGTAAAAGATTATTGGGTTGTATAGGGATTGTTTGGTAACTTAATAGCTTTTTAAAAGAAATAATATTTAATCAAGGTTTAAAACTTTTGATTTTATTGATATCAGTATCTATAAAGAATTTTTATTTGCTTCTTTTTCACAAACTTCTCTAATTCTAAGATATTTTGAGCCGGAATTTTTCATGAATTCAACTGTTAGTAGTTATATTATGTAAGGACCAATTTTAAAATTTATGGCTTCTGAGTTTTTATGAAGTTCACTCTTAGAAATGACACGAGGGCTATTTACGTCAGACCTCGTAAGTCTTAACCCCAATCAAGTGACGAGGAAGACACCTGAGCTCGATCCGTCAATAAAATTAGAGTTACTACACATAAGTAATCTAATCCCTTTCTAACACATTGTGACCATTACTTTAGTGTCCACGATAACAATGTCTATAATCAATATCCCGCATAAATTGTAAATGCAATATTCTGAGACTCACCGTTTTTGCCGACTTTATTTGGCATTGAAGGAATTCGTTACATAGTTCTTGGTTCTGAGCTACAAAAAGAAAAAAAACGTTATATTTAAATAACTACATAATTTTCTACATAACTATTATAGAACGTAGAATGATGTAATTGAATGAATGGTTAAAATTACGTTCCTAGGAATCAGATTTTGTGACACACACTCTCTTTGTGAAGCATTTCCAAATTAATGTTTATTATCGTCGCTCTTAGAAGCAGTACTGGAGTACCAGTAATGGACACCGTAAATTTAAACTTCGATCAAATGACGAGTGGCCCACGAATCCATGACTAGTCGGAACAAAGCTCGCAGAGAGTTCGCGACCAAGACTACTAGTTAAAGCGCCAACGAAATAATTCCAAAGAACAGTCAAAAAACATTAATGCATTTTAATCAGAAATAATTTTTAGGAAATAAATCTCAAAAAATTATAAAATAATATAGTAAGGTAGAAATGATTATTATACTATGTAGAGTAAATACCAAGCGATATAAATATACAAATAAATTATTGCAACTAATGAAAAATAGGGGGAGGGAGAAATTTTAATACAACATTGACATATAAGAAACACATTATATACTATAGATAAATTACAAAAATAAGTAAATTAAACGAAGAATTATTATAATATACAAAAAATATAAATCCATTATAAATGCAAACAAAAAAGATAAAGGAATTGAAAAGTTGAAATATAAAGAAACTGAAGAAAAGTAAGAGAATGCAATGTAATAAAATTAATGTTTCGTCAGGTGCAGATTGCTTTATGCAAGGTTTTTCCTACATATATGTGTGTGTGTGTGTGTGTGTGTGTGTGTGTGTGTGTGTGTGGCCTGTGTGTGTGTGTGTGTGTGTGTGTAAAAGAATGATAAAATGCCTCAAGCTTTCCTGATACATATTATTTACATTTAATTAAAAAGTGTACACATTTAATCCATCTTTGAATAACAATTTGTTTAAATATTTTTACCTCCATTTATTTCATTCACTTTAAGCCTACAAATTTTAGATTACAAAGCAATTGAGATATACGCGTATGCAAAGTTTCGAAAACTCCGATCAGATGATAGGCAGTGAGTTAGATTCAGTACAAAGTAAAGGTCTAAAATCAAATCACTCCTTGGCGAACGCCCACCATCAATAGCAGATACAGTAGATTGGTAAATTACCAACAGACAAAATAACATGCTTGAAAAGAAATTTCAAAATATCAGTTTTGATCCTATATCTGCTATGTAAGTTTGGTTTATATATGTTTACCTTTTTCTATTCATTACATTATTTAGGAATGGGTGTTACACACATCTCTATTCTTTATTATTCAACTCTACCTCCATATCTCAGGCTAATATACTAGTTAATAATTACCAGATTTCAATTGAAGATACCTTAAAAAGAGACAAAATTCTTTATCAATCCATGGAAATCTTTAAATTCGCGTTCTCTCAAATCCCACATAATTCAATAATCCCAGTTATGATTTAAATATGAATTCTGACCTTACTAAATCATTTCTTCTAATTCCAACAATTCTCTCTATAAGCAGCTTCGAAACTTAGTTCTAATCCTACGCGATTTACTTCTATCCCAAAAACTAATTACTGTATTTCAATCTAATATAAACCAATTACTACCAACTGGACGTTGCCTTCCATCTATCAATTCATTTTCCTTTTAATCTCTTTCATTTATATACAATTATCTCTAATTGAATTCAATTCCCGTTTATCTTTATCTAATTATCCTAATCAGGTTTCACTTTGGTTGGGAAGAAATTGTAATGTTATTCAATTCAAATTTCTATTACTATAAAGTCCCCGAGGTTAACAAAGAAAATCGTGAATAGTCCAAAGTCACACAAGAGTATGAAAAATTTCAGCTAGATGGGATGAAGAGCGCGAATTTTTAAGTGGAAAAAAATATTTTTTTACGTACATATGAGCATAGCAAGTTAAATAAAAGCTTGGAACAAACTACTTACATTTTGCAACACATCTAGCGATGGACAAGAGTTCCTCGCTTGGCATGAGAGGATACACAGCAAACGCACTAGTTGCACAAAGGACAACTGCAAAGACCACGCTGATGCATCGGAAATCCATTATACCTATGAAAGAATCGTTCTGTCTGATTAAAGTTCCAGAGTTTCAGAGCTTTTTAAATGAATTAAAACGCTGACATCATTGCTTCAGCATTTACAAAACTTACGAAGATTCTTTTTTAAGTCGCTTATTTTAGTTTTTTTCCTGGGGCTTTTAAGACGCAAAAGACGTATGATACGAAATTAATTAAAGAGGATAATTTCATGTCAGGTATTCAAGGTAGCTCGCCATTTAGATTTCAGACAGTTATTGTCGGTTGGAACCGGTTGAAATTTATTATCGCTCAGTTTTCCTTCTTTACTTCAAGTCGTGCAATAGTTCCAAAACAAAGAACAATTCTGTCGTATTGAAATATTTAATGCGCTTCTGAAACCTGTTTGTTACAAGAAAATTGTTTCCAAATCTAATTAACATTGTTCGTAAAAATAGAAAGGGATCAATGTGTAAAAGCAAGCTAGTAAATCCAAAAAATATATATTTAAATATATAATTATTACAAATATATGTAATAGCTACCATATATAAAAATAATAAAATGAATGTCATTATAATTGTGTAGCAATACGAGATGTTGTAATAACGACAAATCGTATGCACACAATTCAAAGTCAAGACATTAAAATTCCGTTTAAACTAAAAATTTTATAAGATATATTTTAATGATATTCCAAGAATTTGCTAAATATCCATAAGTTTAGAAGAAATTTTAACATTTTGATTGACATTTCAACAATCTTTTCCTTGAAAGACCAAATTGAGGAAAATACTGAACTTCTGTGTTCTAAAATTTTCAGCGAAAAAATCACTGAAATCGGCATTTAAAGACATCAATATTAATTGTTCTCCCGTTTTCACCAGCTTGTTTCCAAGAGAAGTGCCTTTAATTATTTTTATAAATTCATTATAAGTTTTTTTGTAAATAATTGTAATCCTTCATAACTTTTAAACTTCCCTTTTTTATTTTTTTTTTCCTTTTGTAATGTATTTCATACTTACTTCTGTAAGCCCCGTGCAACACTTTGTGGTGGAGGGGGATTTAGGGGGGCGTCAATTAAAAAAAAAGACCGAATTGTATTAAAATTAAATAATATACAAGCCAATTTATATGATTTTTTTGGAAATTACATATTAGCGCGTCGATGGGAGCAAATTTTGAAAAAATTGTGCCATAGTTTATCCACATAAATAACTCAATTTAAATTACATTTCAATGTTCAAATTCCATTATTTTAGCGGAAAAAAACCATTTAAATTTAAAATAAATGAAATATCTAACAACCACATTATTCAGGGGGGGCCAAAACTCTCACATACCATTTAAAATGAGTCATTTTCTTTATGAAGATGGCATACATAAATTCGCAGAAATACGAATTTGAAGTGCTGTGATTCTTATGATCTTTTAAGTGCAATCCATTTGTTTATTTTAGTTGTTTCGTTGTTTTTATTTTAAAGACGGACCAGCTACGCTTGTTTCCTTTTTACTTTTTATTTGACCACACATCTAAAAGCTATTTACAAACGCAGCAAATTTTAATCATTTAATAATTGTGAGCTTCAAATTATCAAGAGTTCCATTATTGCCCACGTCAACGTATTACAGAGAAAATTCTCGTCTGCCTTATTCCACAGAAAGTTCTCTTCTGCCGGTACATGGCTGAAGAGCCGCATATCTGCATTAGCACGCATGACGTTGGCGCACATGCGCCAACACCATTCTTCTGAGTTCTCATCTTTCTATTCGAATTCCTTTTCGAATTTACAATCGCTTGTCGCAACCTTCACCTTTACATCTCCATCGCTTACCTGTTTTCAACTAAATAGACATGTCGTGCCCATTCAGGCGGTCTTCACGTAATATTAAATAATAGAAACCGAAATCTTAACATTTTTTTCGGATAACAAAGCGCTCGTACATTAAATTTATGTCCTAACTTCAGTATTTTTTTACGGAGCAGCGTGTTTTATTATTTTACTCATTTCTTTCGAATCAGTCCTTTTTTTCTGGTGTAAAATGGGTTCCATGTATTGTCTCTTATACTGTAATGCTAAGTGTGTCTTGGAATTTGCGTGTTCAAGAAAAAAAATGGCACACTTTTTGGAATGTTCTTAAATTTTAAGTGTACAGCGGATAAACGGATGTACGTGTTGCAACGTTACAAACTTTCATGAAAACTGCACCACTTTTCTATCCTGAAATGTGTTCCCAACAATCGGACTCTTTGTTAATAGACTAAGACTGCCTTAACATACTTTATCTTTGATGAAAGGGTTCCAAATTTTTGGGGATACTGCACTACATTTTGTTCAATAGAAGACAGGGGGCCCATTTGAATAATTCTTCGCAAAATGTACGCAAAAAATAAGAGCTTATAAACAAGGTTATTATGTTCGATCACTCGCGGGAACGTTTTTGTAATTTTGGCTGTGGATAACGGTATTTGGTGACTGTTAACGGCAATTGGCGACAAAAAAAGTTTTGAGGATTGATTGTTTATAACATCGCACACACGGGAACTCATGGGGATCTCGTAATTTTTAAGCCTCGGTTAAATGACGCAGGCGACAATTGGCAGGTATCTTTATCTCCAAACTAAGTCTTCACTTTGGCATGAAGACTTAGAACCTCAACAGATTTAATGAGCATAAGCCCTTCCATATAGTGGGTCCGTATGGCATCAGGGCTCGATACCACGACTCGACGAAAACTTCCAGCTGCGAATCTGCCACCATGATCACTAGGCTACCCCGGGCACTATTTTCGGTACTATATAAATTAATTCAAACCAAACCCAAGCATCGTAACTGTTTCCTGATAATCCCTCATTGTCCTTCAACTCAATTAGCCGCCTATTGATTTAGTCAGCAGGAAATTGGTCACCTGAACACTTTTCAAATTAAAGTGTTTATCGAATGTCTTTTCTAGCCAATTTCTAAATCAATCAAATTTCCATTCCATTGTCATATTATCGTTTGCTTTAATTCTAATATTTCATTGAATAATTTAATACTGATTTTTTTTAAAAAAAAAAAATTAGCACCTTTGTTAGCTAAATCTGCATTTTTTTTCAAATTTCTCGTGGAACAATTTTTGTTATTTTTATTTTGGCCTTGGGTGACTAATTAAGTTAAAGGACATCGAGGGAATACTTGGAAAGAGTTGCAATTGTTTTGGTTTGGTTAGTCAACGATTCCTGAAAACTTTATTTTAAAACTGACTGAAGTATTTCAAATTAAGAGTAACAGAAAATAATCTTATAGTTAATTTCCATTTATATTGAATTTTCACTTGAACTGGAGGGGAAATGCTACATTCAATGGGTTGTAGGATGTTTGAATTTGGCGGGCTATGTGTGAGCAACGTATCACGTAATCTCAAACTTGATTGGAATCTTTTATAAAGTTGCATGAGTCTCTCTTGACTACGCGAAAGCAAAATAAAAATTTTTTATGCTTTGAAGTTATTCGAAATGATTAAACATTATCTATGATAACTTAAGCCCTATGTGTTTTGATATACTCATAAATATACGAAACAGAATTCGATAAATATACATTAAAACGCAGAAAAATTAAATCTTTTTATTGTACTGGATGTATTAATTTGAAAAAAGATCATTAAAATTTTTATTTAAAATATTTAGCTAGGCCGCAGTAGCTCAACAAACACAGCAGCGAACTCGCGTTCATTGTTTCCGTAGAATCCTGAGTGCGAATTCTAATGTCACTAAGGACTCGTGCAGCGAAGCTGGTGCATTTTAAATCGGTCGAGGCTCCAAGTCCTCCCATTGGTCTTATATGGAAGTTTGGAGAGAGAGGTGTCAACTCAGGTATCTTCTACCTCACTTGATCGAGGCTCAAAATTACGAGATACACTGTCAATAACCTCCGTGTTGTTTCCAACTGTGATGTTAATTAACAATCAATCAGTCAATAAGATACATTTTTATCGCTGATGAATTAATGAAATAATAGAAGAATTTTCCTCCGTAAAGAATTTCTTTTCAGAGGCTTACTTTCTCTAGGCAAGTTTGATTATCACGCCCCGAAAAACCGACCGCAGTGAGCTTTCCTTTCTCTAGGGGTTTCCTATCTTCAGTAAACACGGGTGATGCTCTCTCAGGATATACCCTGCCAACCGTTTTTTTTTTTTTTCCTTCCATCTTTCTAGCATCTAGATTACAATTACACATAGTTTGGAGCAGAATAGACATATTTGGCTCATTCACTCATTCCGAGAAGAATTTATCAATAGAAGGAGTACGTGAACTCTTACAAGATTTTGATCTTTCTCTTTGAATAAAAATACTTGATATATGTTTTATGAAATTAAATAACGTCAATCTTATAAATGTTTCACTGATTTTAATCAGTATTTCTGATCAATGAATCATTTTCCTTAAAACTTTTTGTATGTATCCGTATATCTACGCATACAAATTCAAATAACGACATCTCTTATCAAATTCTATCTCATCATTATTTCCTAATCATTCTTTATTATTATGATTATTATTTCTCAACATTTCACGTAATTAACGCAATCACGTAATAACATGAAAAGGAAAATACAATACTTATTTCTCAAGATAAATTAGAAGGTTTAGAATTTCTGCACAATAGATTTTAATCATATAAGATAATGGATTTGAATAATGACCAGTTGCGTTATATTATTGATTAATAAAAAAAAAGTTCCCTAAAAAATGAAGGGAAAACTCTTTGTCTCAAATTATTAGTAGACACAAATTTTTTTTTTCTCATAATTACACCACGATACTCCTACAAGACAGAGCTCGAACTGCGGAATGATAATTTTACATCCATTATTCTTTTCAAATTACAGTTACAGAAACGGTTATTATAAAATGGCAAATTATTTTGTTCAAAACGTGTACAATGTATTACCCTAACAAAAACATTTTTAAAGGAAATAAAAGTAAATCGTAAATTACAACGATGTACATGGAACAAATGTAATAATTTAATTAAGTATGAATATCCTTTGGCTTAGAAAGGTTTAAGAACTTTTTTAACATATTTTGTGACGTCTTTTCTTCTCTACTTAATTATACTGCGAAATTTCTTTCTAATTAAATAGTCAATAATACCTGCACTCCAATCGAAAATACATACAAGCAAGACAAAATACTTTAATAATCACTAAATAAAATGTAAAGATTGCTCTCTCTCTCAAATCCCACTTAACTCGCTAATTCTAGATTATGATCAACTAATAAAATCTGATCTTACTAATTCATTCTTTCTGATTCAATTATTTCTCACTAACAGTAGCTTCTTATCTTAGAAAAAAAATAATTTCCCTCCAAAAGATGAATAATGATATTTCAATCCCCTTCACTAAAAACTATAAGCTTGACGTAATCCTTAAACTCCCTTCATATTCTTTTCAATTCTATTTCATTTATGCATCACTATCTCTCATTCAAATTACTGCGCTTTTCTCTTCATATAATTTAACTAATCACGTTTCATATTGGTTGGAAAGAAATTGTAATTTTATATGCAGGTCAAATTACTCTAAAGTCCCCAAGTTTATTGAAGAGAAATTCGCATTTAGTCCAACGCCCCTATTTAATGCTAGTTAATTCAATGTAAAGGGTATTTTTTAATCAGGTTTTAGGATTCAGAAAATTTTTAGTGTCATCAAAAAACAACGTAAATGTAAATATTAAACTATTTTATTTATCAGGATCAGAAAAACTATTATTTTGAGAAAACATTCAGAATGGATGACTTTTTGAGGAAAAAAAAATAATTGATAGCGATAAATAAAAGTTAGACTCTGAACATTATTTGACCAATTTTCCATTAAATCCTTGTGAAAATATACGCACCCTATTATATTTTACCTACTTAAGGTTTTGAACTAAAACTATTCATTTTGAAAGTGTTCCTTATAAGTAATGTAGGTTTCCTTTATAAGTACTGTAGAGTTTCAAAATACAACACTGTAATAAAAAGTGTCGGGGAGATCTACACTGTTTCTAAAATTGAAGAACCGAAAAATTTACTTATGAAAAAAAAAAAGCAAAATGCGTGAAACACACAAGGATAATCGAAAATTTGAATTCTGATTAGAGGATATCTTAACTATAATTTGATTCATTAATACGTAGTATACTGTACTAAATCGCAGGATAAGTGAGCCACGAGTTAAAAAATTAAAGTAAATTGAGAGAAAAATGAACAGAAACCGACATTTGTCAAGATTTGTTTCTTCCGCGGTTCTAATCCTTTTTTCAGGCCATTTCGTTATCATTCATCAGTGTTATGATCAAAGCAATGAAGTTTATTCTCTTTTTTTTTTCTTTACCATCCACGTGTAAACTCAGGTAGATTAAGTTCTCTGGTAATTTCTCCTTTTCTTGACGCTTTCTGAATTCTTTCTAAAATATTAAGGTTTCTTGCCATCTTATAAGACTTTTATTTTCTTTTACACGCATTCAATATTATTTTTAATAATCACTCAAATTACTTATACGAGAGAAATCTTCATTAACTCTTAAAACGTGACTAATAAAAAATGACTAAAAATACAGTTAAACTCACTAATCCCGAGCTTTTGAAAACAATCTATTGCAAAAAAAAATTATTCAAACTGGAGTGTTTCACTCTCCAAGAAATAGTGATTCATGTGGGTGGGCGTGCATGAGTGCGTGTGTACATTATAGCTGGAAAACTTAACAAAATACTATTGACAGTATGGATAAGGCTGCAATTATTAAAAAAAGTTATGAAATTATTTTTTTCTAAGTAACATAAAAAAAATTTACTCTGTATATAGTTATGACTTTACAGGTTTTTTTCAAATCCTATTAACTTAGATAATTTAATTAGGGTTGTTTTGGCTAATTACAAAATTTTAAAAAATAATAGAGAAAAAACATTTTAACAATATGAATATCTTATTAATCTTTCTTTAAAAGAAAATTACATTTGTTTTAATGGAAAAAACTACTAGTAAATAAAAGGTATACCTCAAGGGGTCCAGCTAGTAATAGTTTAGCTAATATTTATCTACATTTCTTTGAATATGAATGTAGAGAAAATAATAATTTCAAATTATTTTGATATATTGATGATCTTATTGTTTTCCAAATTAATTCTAATATGGATTATATACCTGACTTATCCTTATGTGTTTTTTGAATAAATAGTTTTTCAAACCAATTGATGACTCTCCCTTAATTTTGCCTTGGAACTAATTTTATTTCTTATAAATTTTATCTTTTCTTGTCTATAGTTAACTTTGTTCTTTAACTATGTTTGATATTGCTTTTTAAATATTTTATTTTTGGTTATTAATCTTATTTGTAAGAAAAGTTTTTAAATTTAATTCTTGTTATGGTTTCTTTTAAATCAATCACTGTTTACTTTGGTGGTGGATTCGTTCAGAAAATTTAGTAGTAGGCTTCAGGTGAATATTGTAATGTTTTACTTATTCTTAAAATATTGCGGTTTTAGTTTCGGTCATTGTTTTTTCTTGTTCATTTACATTTGTTTAGTTGGTTTATTTAGTTTTATTATTATTTATCAAATAATAGTAGTAGTTGAAATTATAAAGTCTGTACGCTATTTATTTGGTGTGGTGGCATTGGCATTACCAATGAGTAGCATTTCAATATGATCTTCTTTTGTTAACCATGCTTAAAACCTTATTTTTATAACTATGGCTGTACTCCTTTTACTGCCGAAATTTGCGTAAGTTATAAGAAAATGAATAATATTCTCAATTTAAATATTTAAGATGTTTGAGTGCTATTATACTCATATAGTCATTGGATAGCATCCTTACATTCGAATGTTTTCATTTTCGCACACGTAAATGCAAAAAATGTAATAATAAGATAATTTTTTTTCAATAGGATAATATGTGTGATCTATGAGTAGTGTGTGTGTGTGTGTGTGTGTGTAAGCATGAC
>BMAW01105264.1:0-15763 GCA_019974015.1 Nephila pilipes
GGGTGTACGGTACGACAACCCTAACATTTGGAGTAATGCTTATAAAATTTTTCAGTTTATGGCGAAAGTGTTTGATCTTGTATCGTGCTAGTCTTTATGACAGGCATTCATATCTCCAGCAATGATCGCGCTTTGACCAGAATTAAGAATTTTAATAAAATCCTCCTCCGGAAACTGATGTCTATTTAATGGGGTATTGCAAACATAAGCAGAAACTATTCGCAGTGGAGGGTAATTATTAATTTTGATTTCTATGACAGTAGCATTTATATACTGTACCCTCGGCAAGAGGACTCTGCAATGTTCATAATTTCATTTATAGTATATAGCGGTGCCTCCATCAATACGAGGAGTTAAAGTAATCCTATCGTCATTGTAAAGACGATAGGTTCGTGCCCCGGCTGGAGCTTTGTTTCCTGAACCAAAAACAGATCAAGATTATGCTCTGTGACGAAATCTCTGACTTCGTCAATTTTGGAACGCAAACTGTTTGCGTTTCAGAAACCAATTGAAATGTCATGCACGTCACGATTGAATTTTAATGTTGAAGTAGGGCGCGATAAGTACGCCCATGCTTAAGTACGACATAGGCCTCGAAAATGATGCAGGCCTAGTCATCAGCCGCCGTGGACTGGCGAAGAGCGGGGAGATGCTCAAGCAAATAATTGCTCATCAACATTAGCATCACTCGCGATTGAAACCACAGCACGGAAAGTTTTAGCGAAATTTCCATTGCTGGGATGGGGTGGCACAAAATTTGGAATATGGCTAGTTGGTTTCTCTTGGATTTCTCCGGAGGCAATTTGGGAGTAAAAAATTTGGGGAGTGGCCTGTCGGTAACTTTCCACAGGACGCTGGTTCTTGGTAACAGTAACCTTTTTGGGAGTGGGTTTTTAGAATTTTTATTTGAATTATTTTTAGGGGATGAATATTTGCCCTTAGGGAATCGGGGGCATTGACACCAATTCGCCGCATGCTCCCAACCACAGTTAGCACAGCGCAAAGAAGTTTTGAAGTCATTAGGGCAATCTCTTGCCCTATGAGATCTAGCGCACTTAACGCACTTAATTAGGAGGTGGCAAACCTCAGAGGAGTGAAAAAACCTCTGACACCTCCAGCATTGAGAGCGGCGCTTAGTTCCTCGATAGGCCTGAATACTAATTTGTGTACCGAACATCTCTGTGAATTGATAGATTTGCTCGACATTCAGGTTATTAATTATTTGAAAATAGATCAAAGGCATTGGAGCCTTTGATTGAAATTTCTTCAGTCTGGATATTTTGTGAACCTGGAAACCGTTGCCCTCGATTTCTTGTTTCACAGCTTCTAATTCAGTGGAAGATGGTAGGTCACGAATAATTAATTTCAATGATCTATCAGATTTGAGCATATATAGGACGGTATTCCTTTTCGTCTCCAACAGTAAGTCGGAGGAAGCGGCCGCTTAATTTGCTCTGCAGAGAAGGCGCTTCAAATCAAGCAAAGGAGAGGAGCTGTGTTCATTCTCCCTTGTGAGTAATAAAAAAGGGGAGATTTTAGTCTTAGTTGTGGTGGGAGGCACTGGTTCCCCAGTATCCTCTTCCTCACTAATACTCTCATCTCCTATGGAACTAGTAGTAGGGGGGTTGTCTGGACTATTGGCAAAGAAGTATGAGGGTTCAACTTACCCGCCTTGACAGTTAAATGTTAAGGCGGTAGTTGGAAATCGTCTTCATCTGCGGCACGCTTTAGACTCTTCTTTGCCGTGGTTTTGGCGGGAACCACGCCCTTCGTCTTTGGTGGGAATCACTCCCTTCGGTGTAGTTTTTTTCTTTTTTTCCGGCTTCCTTCTTAGCCTTCTCGGTTTTCTTTTGTACTTTGAGGACGATCTTGGATCTTGTCCAGTGCTTCAGAGTTGACCGGGAGTTTAAATATAGGCACTTGCAGCTTGGCCTTAATAGCTGTGAGCTTGGTGTAATGGGAATTCTTCCGGGTTTTTATTTGATGCAATAGAAAGCCTTTTGGCCCAGAGTGTATTATACGCATCTCTGAGCTTAATAAGCATCTTGATCCCTTCAGCGTGTTTTGCGAAGAATAAATCGGTGACTTCCTGGAAAGCATCCATTGGTAGGGAATCAATCATGGGCCCCACAGTAGTTGTGGCAGGATTCACCGCAGATTCGCCGTTCGCATTTTCTTCACAGCATTTGCGGTTAAAAGCAGGAGAAGAGGTGTTCGGAGCGCTGAGAGCTTCACTTGTGTATATATTCGATGCCATGTCACGAGTACAAAACGCGGAATGAAAAACCGAATGGCCCTCAGCATCGAAAAGTGCTCTAAGGGTCAGTATGAAAAAACAGAAAAATATCTCAGAATCAGACGCCTGTACAAGTCAGAGTCAAGAATCCGAACCGCCACATTGGAACGTTAGTTGCTCAGTTTGTCAACTTTGGCACGTTTCGAAAAATCTTCAGCCTACTAAATAAAGATTTCCGAATTTTTTCAGAAACGTTAAAATCTTTAATTGCATTTTCTAGAAAACGGTGATTTAATTTATATATATTTATTACGAAAAATTTCATTTCTTAAAAAGTACTTCATATATTCATATCATGATTTGTAATCTTCAATTCTTAAAAAAAAATTTTGTACTAACGGTAATAAAAATTTCGCAAATTATTTAAGACATTAATTCAAACGAAATTACTTTAACTGAATTTCCATAGACTTTTATTACTTAATTTTCTTCTTAAAATTGTTAAGTGTTTCCTTTAATAATATTTTTCATTTTAAAACTGTTCAGGCTAATAGTGTGCTTAAGATACTTAAAGAAACTTTCAGCAACAAGAAGATAGCTGCAGCTCTCCTTATACCAACAAAACTTTTCAGAAAACGTGATCGTAAGAAAATTGGTGAATTTCAAGGGAGGGGGGGAAACCAGTGTATTACTGCGCAAACCAAACCAAACCGACTATTTTTGTTGGGGAACATAACCCTCTCGGGCTTTATTCCCTTGTGAATTGGCTTTTTGTGGTGAGACTGAATTTTGGTTTTACACTTGCTTAGAAGTTAAGATTTAGTTATTAAGGTAATAAGATAAAATTACAGTGCAATAGCGTTTTAGACAATATTAAATTAATTTTGAAAAATATGCTGAATATATATTATTAATATTAGAATATCACAAGTTGAAGTACTAGTGTTGTTAAAATTAATCCAAAAGAGAAGATGTTTGAAATTCATGAGTTTAGGCTTAGGATATTGCAACAGTAGTCCTGCTTAGGATTCCTGCAGACTAGTAGGATTCCTGCAGACTAGTAGGATTCCTGCTTGCTTGTTCAGTCTGGTCGTAGTGAGAGTGTGCTCTGTGATTGGTCGATGGTGTGGTGTGTTAATTCTGCATATATAGGTGGGTGCGTAGGGGTGAGATTTTGTGAGGAGTGTGCCTGTGTTACCAGTGTTTTTGTAATATAAGTGAAATTAAAGAATTAAAATTTCTCGTGGTCTGTGTAGTTGTGGGTTGTTTCTGAGTGGGGTGTACTTTTCTATTTCAAGAATGGTTTTATTGCTTGAGGTATCAATTTTTTGGTAGAAATTTTCTGATAATTTCTTAATGAAGTTTTTAAGTGTTGGGAGTTTATTTGAGTACCTGATGTCTGTGTTGGGGAATCTTTACTTAGAGGGGTTGAAGGTTTTTTCTAAACGCGCCAATATCGCCAAACAGAGCAATTAACGCTCCAATGTGGTAGTCGTCCAATTGTGCTTACGTCACACTCGATGACGTAGAAAAGATTTTTAAAAAAATCTGAGTAAAAAGGTTTTCCTCCGCTACATAAAAAGTTCTATACAATTATACCTCTTATAATAACTGTATTTTGAAAAATAAATTCTTTGTATCTGTTTCGAACTCTGCTACATAAAAAAATTATAATATATTTCTTATATTGATAGTATTTCAAAAAATTCACTTACTAATAAAAAAAAGCTCCAAATAAAGTTATATATTTTGTAATTGATCGTATTTACAAAAAAATACATTCTCTCATATATATAAGAGTTCCAAATACATTTTCCAAATTCAAAACATATTTTATAATTGACAGAATTTTAAAAAATTACATTCTCTTACAAAAAAAAGTTCCAAATGCAATTGTATATTTTATCATTCATAGTATTTAAAAAAAATCTCTCTCTCTCATATATATATGAGAGATTATATATATAAAGATTCCAAATACAATTATATTTTTGTATTAATAGCATTTTTGAAAAATTAATTCTTTACATCAGTTTCAAATTCTACTACAAATAAAAAAAAGTTTCAAATACGATTATATCTTTTATATTTATTATATTTCTTTAAAAAAATACGTTCTTTGCGTCGTTTTTAAGCTCGTTTTTCTTTTTAAAAATTTTTACAACACTCTTGGTGAATATTTTAAATACTGTTAAGGAAATTAAAAATTTAAGGAGATTTTATGCTTTAGAGATGAGGAGGTATGTCATGCAAGCAGAAAAGGATATATTTACTACATTCCATTATATACAGAACTTACAATTTTATTAATTGAAGCAGTTTATTATTATTAAAATTATGAAAACATATTATTTAATAACAATGGAAAGCCATAGAGCTTATCAATTTGTGTTCACGACCTCGAAGTACCGTAGTGTTCTTTTTCTCTCCCGTGGAGTTTACTGCTTGTGGTAAACATGGGTGACGCGCCCCCGGAATAAGAAAGCAATGTTTCGAATCTCCTTCTTGTCAACCAATTTTACTTTTTTCCATTTTTCAAACATTAACATTAACAATTTTTTTTTTTATTTTTTCAAATATAGTTACACCTTTTTTTTTTGCACAGCATAGCCGTATTTGGCTCTTGCGCTATAACACTTCACCAACTTTCAATCAATTTTATGAATTTGTGAGAATAGTAACAAAAAATATAGACTGAATTTCTACGAGTGAGATTTTATTTTTCTCTCTCTTCCTTTGTTTTTTTTAATTCTAAAGTAATTATTACATTTATTTCATAACTGTTCAAGTATGAAATTATAATAGAAAAAACGATTTCATTTGTGATGTTAATTCCATCGAAACAGAAATTCAATAAACTTACTTCATTTAATTTTGAGGCATTTTAGATGAAATAATACTACATTTCATTTCGATCTTCTCTTTCAATACTCCATTCAATTCCTTTGAATAGAATATCACATGTATTGTAAATTTATGCAAATAGTTTTGTATTTTTCAATAAGATGATGTAAAACTTTTATTATTTGGTTTCTGTTTTTTAGTAATTTTTTTTTTTTTTTAAATTTCAAATGTCAAATTTGACAAGAATGTATTTGATTAAGCATTTTGGAAAATGTCTTTAACTATTCTTTAAATAATTTTTTTGCATTCTCTTTACGCTCAATTCAAGTTGGCAATATTTGAATCAACGTCATTCATAATTACATTTTCAGATTCATAATTACATTTTCTCAATTTATTGTTGTAATCAAGGACATTTTTAACCATTTATAATTATGTAAGTATATTTAAAATTTCTACTTTTATTTTTTTAATTAATATATTACTGATAATTTAACTAGAAAAAAAAAAAAAACGTTTATCACTGTTGTAAAAGCTAATTAAAAATCAAATTGGTAATAAAACTTCAAGACATTAAATTACAGCTTTGATTGCAATATGATTGATCATTTATTAATAATTTTTTTAAAAAAGGGAAAATATATACTCCATGTGAAAGCACAAAAATTTCGAATCAGATTTTTTTCGACATAACACATCTACCTACAAATACTTTCGCCCTTGAGGCATTACAACTCCCAGATCAAAACTAGAGAAAAAACCCTCACTTGCGTCTTGCTTTGAAACATACTGAATTAATCACAAGAAAAGTAAAAACAAATTTATAGAAATTCAGTTGTTTAATTCCATTCTAATAAAGATAAAATAAAATATTTCATTTAATATTACAATGAACTAGCATTTGACTTCATAATTTCAAGTATAATTTATGTTGAAATCCAGATAATAAACAATATTTGAAAAAAAAAATTTGAAACTCCAATCAATAGCTTATTTTCTATACTGATAAAGCATAAATCCCAAAAAAAATTTTCCCCCTGGAAAATAGGTTTATTATATGAATAAAGAAAATTTCATAGCGTTCAAAACCTTTATTATCCGTATTCTCCACTGACATTAAGAATCTCCACAGTATAAGCTTTTAAAAAATTTAATTTAATGTGAATTTCCTTTAAGGGAAATATGTGAATTTTTTTAAATAGCTTTCAATGTATATTTGGATGTTATATAGCAACATAACAATTTTATCTTATTTTAATGTTTGTCGTGTTTCTAATAAAGTTATTTCGGACATTTTAGAGAAAGTTTAATTTTTTCTAAGAAATTAGAGTCGGAGAAATCATATATATATATATATATATATATATATATATATATATATATATATATATATAATTTTTAAACCAAACCTATTATTTAGTTATTTCATAGAGGAAAATTCTAGAGTATAATGGAGCTCAACATTTTCTGTTCTTTTAAGAAACTGCAAAAAATAGTTATCGTAGGAACATTAAAATCTACTGAATCAAAAATTCCTACAATACAAAAGCATTTTCATACAAATATTTAAATTGTACTGACAATCATATTTCAATTAAAAAAATTGTATAAAAAATATGTTCACGTCTAATAGTGTCTTGTAAATAATTTAGATTCTTTGTGACATCAAGCATTTTATTGTTCAAATTATAATAACGAATTTTATGAGTTAACTTTTTTTTCTTCTTCTCCTTCAAGTAATTTATTTTTTTAACCTTTTATTTTTTAAAAAATTTCTCATTGTTTATCAACATTTTTCTGATTTCTTGGAGTATTTCATTAGCAGCACGAGAAATCACTTTTCAAAAATTTATGGAACATTATTAACATTCTCGTCACTGCATGTGTGAAAACAATTATAAAAAGTTGATTGATAATATCTGTAGAGAAAAATTTTATTGTTCTCTTCAAGTACAAAAGATTTGATTAAAAATTTTATAGAAGTTGAATCTAGATGAATGATATGTAATGCAGGAATGAATTATGAACTTTTTTTGGAATTCATATCATATCTGTTAAAATTCAGAAGTATATTTCAAAGTGTTACTGATGGAACAAAAGACGAGTATTGTAGCATGATTTGTGACAAAAAAGTTCAAACACTTTTAAGTTATATCTTATCTCGTTATAAAAAGTTTCTTACATAATTGCAATAAAATATTAATTTTTTTTTATTTCCGTTTTTCTTATTTTTTCATTGTTTTATATTAAATGATATCAAAGTGTGATGTTGTTATGGAACGGTTTTTGATAAATCGGATTTTTAGCATGTAACATAGGTATTATCTTAAAAGTTTTTTTACCCGTTTTGCTCATTATATTTCCGTAATGGGTATTGAGGAAAAATTACAGTTGATACACACTTTTCAATTGTGAATTGTTATTAGAAATTAACATGTATAATGAACCAAAACAAAACATGAATAAGTGCTGAATCTTTAAATTTTTAAGCGTTACACTTTTCTCTCATTCACTGAGTAGAATAATCTATAAAACTAAAGTTTATACTATCCTATATGATATGTGGGATCCTTCAAATAATATGATTTTGATTCTGGTAAACTCAGAAGAACGGGAACAAATATTAAATCTCAGGGTACCATTTAAATAATTTTAAATAATTGATTATTATTTCTGTTGAGTACTTAGGTGTAATCAATAAATAGAATCAACTTATTGAATTAAATTTACAACCTAAAATTTCAAAATGGTGACTATATAAATAAAATACTTGAATCTGTTTTTAATAATTTACATGATAATCATTTAGATTAATAACTTTGTATACAGTATTTCACTTATTTATTACAAAGAAAGTATCAATTTGTGAATGATTTAAACTTATTATAATATAAAATAAAAAGAGAGACTTTTGAATTTTTTTTTAAATCTGAATTATCGATTTTTTTTTTTTCAATGTGTAAAGTCCATTTATTAAAGATTATATTATTTTTTTAAAATTGTTATACGACTGCTTACGAATCAAACACATACGTAAATTCCAAATTGGATTGGCTTAAATTAAAGTCCCTATAAAAACTACACAAAACTTGTACGTTATGGATGTAGTATTTCTGAACCACGGTTCTGTAACAAACATGACACTAGAGTGAACCTCATTTTCTTAATATCAGAGTCACACGGATTTAAAAATTTGAGGTTCAATTTCATTTAATATGAAACATACTCCATTGTTCGAAAAGTAAGATTTTTGATGTAATCATGACTCGATTACAACCAAAATTGGCCACGGTAGCCAGGTAGTCATGATCGTAATCAAAATCTCCGAATTCGGAATCTCCTGACCTTCCAGCGTTGTTTTCCTCAAATCGTGGGTTCTCTCTAGTCTAAATTTCTCTAAAGATCCACTGAAATGTGGGGCAACTGCACTTTAAATCTGATGATACTCCAAATTTTTGCACTGACGAGATGTGGAAGTTTGGTGAGCGAAATTCCAGTTCAAGTGTCGTCCTCGTCACTTAACCGATGTTCAAAATAATGAGATCTGTCGCCAATAGCCCAAGGGTTGATTCTTCGTATAGCGTTAATGAAACAATCAATCAATACCACTAAAATTAGATCATTAATGAGCGCCAGTGGGTTACTGTTTATTCGCAAAATCTCTTATTACTCGTAAATATCAATGAAAAATAATGAGAAAGACATACCTATAAGGGTAAAATTGGTAAAGGAAAAAGAAAATAAGAAGGGACAAACTGTCTGAAAGAGATATGTGGAAATGCAATTCTGTTTTCTTTAACTGTGAGTGCACTGAGAAATAAAAATTTAAATTATTAGAGCGGCATTAGGGGCTACAATCTTTTCATAGTAAAATAGGCAAATCTAAATTTATATTATAGATTTGAGAACATTGTTTGTGCTTGGTTTTTCTACAGTTGTAAAAACATTACTTTTGTTCTCAGAACGAAGACCGCGTACTTTATTGTAGGGCGAAGAACTTGTTTATAAAGTAGGACTATTATTTAATGATAGTGGGAAAAATCTGTCAATTAGCAATAAGCTAAGAGATGGATTTTACTCCTAAATCTTTCTTGTATATATTTAATGTGTTTCAAATAGATTAGTTTATTACCTAAATGAAAGTCGAGGTATTGAACCACAACGATATAGATTCGATGAAGGTATTCCCAATTTATCTCTAAATCGAATAAACATTTATTAAAAAAAGGGGGGGGGTAATACGTCTAGATTTCCTCGAGATTTCTTCAAATTAATCACAATTCTTGAATCTGTGAACCATTCTTTGGGAGTATCTAGGAATTTTTAAATTTTTCTCATTGCCTAATTCAATAGTTGCCAAACCGTGCACCACAGCATCGCAGGGTCTTCACAGGAAATCCACATATTTTTTTTATCTCTTACTTAGAATTAGTCCTAGTTTTATAAGCGATAAGTAGCAGGTGGAAACCAAATTTTATAAAGGCTTCCGGAGCTTGATGAGTTGGGAATCACTGGAATAATTTAAAATTGTCTCTAGGCAAAACTGCCCATTCTTCAGCTGTTCACAGAGGGGAAGTCATAAATATATACTTGTAGGCCAGCGTTTCTTAACATTTGGAGACGGACACTTTCGACAAGAAAACTGGTGCCGACGGAAGTTTTAACGACATTGCTTACCCCCTTTCCTGTCAATGATTGGCAGTTCTAAGTGTTGTTCGACAAAAGGACCAGATAGGGTGTTGGTCCCCTGCAGGGTAACGGGGTGGTTTGCGCGGTAGCCTCTAGCAACCCATGATTCTCCCTTTTTCTGGGAAAGGTCTCTCTGAAAGTCGCTTTGCAATTTTATGTCCGTTCTAGAAACCTTCGGAAATATATTCTTTGAAAATAGAAGACATGTTCTTTCCTACAATTTCCTTGTATCATTCTTAGTACTATAATTAGAATTTTCGAGCTGTAAATTATTCTATTAAAATGCAATAATCGGGAAAAACTATTATAATTATTTCACTTTGCAATTTATAGTAGGTAGTGGCTACAGTACCGTTACATGATATAATTATCAAACTATATTATATACCATTTCATAATTTAATACATAGACATTCTGAATTATATGCTCAAAAATTCTTCACTCATTATTTTGGATGTGTAAATGATTTTTAGCACCTAAAAGTCTGAATAAATTAGTAATACTTTTGAACAACGAAGGAAAATGTTCAATTGATTAAAAGTTATATTTCATTTTTGCTGCGCTATATATATATATATATATATATATATATATATATATATATATATATAAAAATTACAAATGAATTTGGAATTAATAAGTCTTGTAATGTTTTAATTTTCATTGAGTTTAATAATTTCTGTATATGAAAACTGGGATAAATTATGACATGCAATGAAATACGGTTATTGTATGAATATTCATTAGTGTAATTATAAAGGAAAGCTTTAACTGTTCCACACAGCAATATATCTTTTGAAATATTTGAAGGCGTTGCTTTAAACTTTTACTCTGAATAACTTATAAAACATTCCATTTGCCAAATGAATGTTTATTTCCCTTTAGTCAAAGATCAAATACTCAAAAACATGTTTAAATGTATGAAGCATGATCATATATTTCAATTTCACAATCTTCAGTAAACACATTAAAAATTTATAAACGTTATAAATTTTTTTTTTTTTTTTGTATCAAAATAATTCATGCAATCATATACTTAAATGTTGAAATTTTTATTTTGAATTAAGACTGAAGTTTTTCAAGAAATGTATAATATTATAACCTTTTGAAAATTTAGATAAATATTAGTCTTTATAATTAAGAAGTTTAATTGAAAAGAAAAGAAAAATATTGAGTGTTTATGAATGTTACACAATTTCAATTAAATTCCGATTTTCTCAAATCAACGGTGATTGATTAAAAAGTTTTATTAACGTCGTACTAAAAGCAATACAAGAACCATTGGGGACAGGCCTCTTAATTTTGAACCTCGGTCTAGTGACGAGAATGACACATGAGCTGGTACTACCTCTTCTAACTTCCACACTACGCCAATGGAAGGACTTTGAGCCTCGACAGATTAAACGTGCATCAGTCTCGAAACTCAAAATAAATATCTGTGAAGTGACACACACATTATACGCTAATAAAGAGCAAATGTACACTAAATATATGTTTGTTTGAAAATTCTTTACAAGCATCGATTGTCTAAAAGTCAATAAATATGATATTTTTTTTAAAAAAAATCAGTTGTTCTTTTTGACAATTATATTACTGATCTATTAGTAATGGCTTCTTATCAAATAATAATTGAAAAAAAGATTTATATTATTCTTAAGAAAATTCTTACGTTTTCTTCTTCAAAATGAGTAAAATAATTAATAAATATATATTTTCTACATGCATGTTTTGTGTGTATGTTAGACCGAAAAATATTGCTTAAATTCTAAGAGTAATACTCAGAGTCTTGAGTGATAAAAGAAAATGAAAAAATTAGTAATAAAAATAAGTAAAGGCAGAAAATATGATTTTAAATTCAGTTCTTAAAGTAACATTTTTCTAATCACTAAGTGTAATAATGTTAGAAGAGAACCTGAAACTATTGAGAATAGGGGTGGAAACCTTCCTGAGATCCCCTTATTAGAAAATAAAATTCCTCCATAAAATTCCATCTCAAATATATAATAAACATTTATTTAATACAATTAAATATTCGAAGTGACCTGAGAATCAAAAACATTTTAAACTAAAGAAAATAGGAACAATTTTTTATCTAGCAGACAAACATATACTTAATGTAGCTTATTAATTTGCCCTTTTTGATGTTTTACAAAATATTTTTATCTTTTCAATCACTAAAAAAACTTAAACTGTTTTTGTGCAAGCTTTGAACCTCTGATATTTCTTATGGCTTCAACAAATTTAATATTTTTAGCTGCTACATTTTTAATGAAAATGATTGCAGAACCATTTTACTTGATTCATCGTTGATAAAAGATCGCTTTTAATGAACTTTGAAAAGTTTCTCTCTCACGAACCGACTGAAAAACACTGTCAAATTTATTTTTTTTTAATCTCAAACATATATTAAAAAATTTAAGGTTTTATGGAGGTATAAGCTGGACACCTACGACAACTTTGTAAGGAAGGAATTGCCGACACGCATAACATCAATAAAATCGAGAATGATTTATAATCATACGGAAATCGAGAATGAATGCGACATTTGAGAAAGAATATTGCCCCTGAAAGCAATAATCCCGTTTCCCTTTGTATAAGGTTTGTTACGACTTGTAACTTTTCTTTAGGAGATTGTACCCGATACTTTTTGAAAACTAACCTTTAAACACATTACGTATTCAAAGATTCAGGTAGATAGGCTTAGAATGGTCGAACACTAAATAGATTTATTAACGTTTTATCAGTCCAATGAGTTTTAACTCTCTAATGTTTGCAACAAAAGAAAAGAAAATGCGAGTTTTTCCACAGCAGTATTCTAACAACCAAGAATGGCAGTATATTATTTTTAGATTTAAACTTAAGAAAAAACGAAGTAGAATATTTTATGTGAAAACAACTTCTGTAGTGGTGATAAAGTCGAGAAATGCAACACACTCGGCAGAATTTTAGAATTAAAATAAATAATGAAAGCGCACACAAAAATTGGCCTCTTACTATAAATTATGTATTTAGTATTGTATTTTTATTGTGTTTAAAAATTCCTCTGCACTTATAAAAACTTGTTTTTTCAAGATTGTAGAAGAGAAAAACAGGGGGAGTAGGCATTGATAGTTTCTATTTTAATTTTTCAGTTTCTCTCGAAGTCTTAACATTTGTATATTAATAAGTTGAATATCAATTTAAAAAAAAGACTTAAATTATTTTAAAGCATTTTATAATTGACTACAAACGAAGGAAATATATGGTGATATATAAACTGTTGTAAACATACAAATAAACTACTGTATAACAGCTCAGGTTTTCTACAGTTTTTTTTAAAATTAATTTTGATCAGTTCGAATAAATTCACCACTCATTCAACAGTTAGCATAGTATGTAATATTTTCTAATACTCCCTTCATTCAGTATATGTTTAAATTTTGTTACAAAAAAAACTTTTTTTTTCTCCCATTTTCGAGTACTGCTATTAGAGTATAACTAAAAAAATATTATTATTTTCTTCTGCATAAAGTATTTTGCGAAGTAATTGAAACTTTTGATAAAGATTTAATTTTTTACCGCTATTATGTAAAGAAATTATCCAACAAGGATGAGTTGAATGCTGTTTCAAAGTATATTTCTTCCATTTTTGAATAACTTATGCATGCAAACTTAAGAGGAAACGGTACCCTAAAACTGAAACAATACCAAAGAAAAAAAATTATATCATCTTATTTTAATTTTAGAACTTTTATAAATTTATGCACAATCTTTCATAGTTCCAGCTGTATTATTTAGCGCATTATCTAAACTATCTCCCACAGAGGGCACCATATTATTTCATTGACTTCTAAAATTTTTGATTTTTTTTTTTTGCATCTAATTTTTCACGACTGTCGTGCTTTTACAATTTTACAATTCCAAGTCTTTTTTACTATCAGTATAATGTATAAAATTATTCTACTCATGGCATAAGGATTTTGATACATAATCCCTTTTTAAAAAACGCCACAAAATTACGTATAACTGTTTTTTTTTTATTGTTTTTCGTAACGTCTGCAAGAATAAAATAATTGCAAAGTTGTAAATAACACTATTAGAACCAAACACACGCATTGAATTGTGAAAAAAAATCCCCGAAATTAAGAAAAATATAACTAAAAAATATTAAAATTTTCTGTAGTGAGAATTATAAAACATTTAAATATTTTGAAAATAATTAAAATTTTAAATAATTATTTTTTTAGAAGATGAAGGGTTTTTTTTCTTTTTGAAATGCATATTTTATGTGCGTCCATGGTGAACATAACTATTTTCTTATAATTTTATAAAATTGCTCAGCTCAATTTTCTAAAAAGATACAATTTGTCAGGGTAATAATTAAAACACACATTCTTTCTAAATTTAGGTAATGTACTGGAACATAAATTGAACATATTGTGTTTATGTAAAATAACAAAAAATGTCCTTCAATAATCCTAATATTAGTAAATAATTCTAATACATTTTTGTACTGTTCAAACAAATTTTGGATACTTACTTGTGTGTAAATTATTCGCAAATTGCATTATAACTTATAAATAAATTTTAAAGTAGTTTCATAGTTTTAACTGATAATAGAAATATTGAACTGTACTATTTTTAAGTATGGTTTTATATGTATTGGTAATATTTGTTTTCCTTTGCGTCATGAAGATATGAAATTTTTTATCCTATTTTATACAATCTAAGTGAAAGAAAATTTTGAAAGCTTTATGTTAAAAACTACTTGTTGAATTTATAAAACTTTCCTCGATAACATTTTTATACAACATGAAATTCTTTAAAAATCACTAATAGAAAGATTAAACATAAATGAAAAGTTAAAAATTTATTTCCAAATAATGAAGTATGTACAATGTAAACTGATCAATTAATTATTTATTCTTATCTTAAAAAATTACATTTATTGCAGTTCCTTGTAAACTCAACTTTAAATCACAGAATCGCCACCCCCCCCCCCCCAAGCGTAAAGCTTAACCTCCAGTCTCCCCTGCAGATTTTGGGATGATGCATGTTAAATCTGTCGAGGCTCAGTGTCCTCAAGTTTGCGTAGTGTAGAAGTTTGGTCAGTGGGACCGAGTTCAATTGTCATCGTCGTCACTTGATCAAGTTCAAAATTACGAGGTCCGTCGCAAGAAACTTTCTTATTGCTTTTCAGAGTGAAGTTAATGAAACAATTAATCAATCACTAACAGTCTGATTTCAATTTTGGGCACAACTTATTGCTGCAAATCTTTACTCCACAATAAAATTCGCTCTAAATATCACTTATATTTAAATAATCATCTTACAGAACGGCAACAAATGTTACGCCAAATTTGAAGGATTTGGCCAAAGATTTCGTTAAATTTTATTTTTTTATTAATGCATTATATTAACTTTGCTTTCTGTTACTTATGCTTCCTGCATTTGATTATTTACAAAAATAAGATACATTTTGAAATTGGAATAATTTCAAAAATATGGCTCACATAGTGATACATTTTCTTTTTCTTTTTTAAAAAAGTCTTTTAACCCGTTGCTCTCTTGTGCCCAGCGTATCACAGGCGATACGCTCCGTGAATGTCTTATATGGCCCAACGTATCAATAAAGATACGCTTCTTGAGAAAGTTTTATTTGATTTTTTTAATGTTACTATATGGCGTTACAATACTGCGAAATCTATATAGATAGGTTATTTGGAGTATTGACCTTGGTCATATGGGCTTGGATTTCACTCCTGGCTACCAGGAGGGGGGTAATTGTTAAAAGCACGTGTTCCGCTAGGCTCTTTAAATGTAATGACATGAATTAAAGGGTGCACTTGCTTTCGGTTTGCTTTTTTTTTTTTTCTTTCTTTCTTGCTTCTTAGAAGTTCGAAGGAGAATTTATGGCCCTTTATGGGGACTAGACCTTTTTTACAACGTTTTTCTGAATTTCACTTGGTGTGTGTGTGTGTGTGTGTGTCATCAAATTTTCGATCGTTAATTTA
>BMAW01105269.1:0-15220 GCA_019974015.1 Nephila pilipes
CTTTATGCTTTTCATTACAGCGCCGTCACCACTTGCTCCCCACCCATAGTAGTAAGCGCCCGTCTACACGGGGCGGAAGTGACGTCATACTCCCCCCCGCCCCCTTCTGGCCGTGTTGGTCTGAATATGCTGATAAGGTTATCATTGTGTACCTACTGTATCGATAAGGCACCCCACCCGTTATCTTTGGTATTGTTATTTACGAAGCGATAAGCTCGTTGTGTTGGTAGACAAGTGCTATTCTAGGTAAATGAATATAATTGGAATAAATAATTAAAAGTATTTTTACTGAAGATAAATTAAAAGATTTTTTACATAAATTAGAAGAAATGTAATTTGAATAAAAGATTCTTTCCCGCGAGAAGTTGGATTGGATATTTGCTTAGTACATTTTTTTTTTCGTTTGAATGAATATATTTTAATCTGAATTAATTGGCAGATATTTATTTGATTTCTTCGCATAAGGTTCAGGAACTGGATATTTGCTTGGTACAATTTTTTTTTTTCGTTTGAATGAACTGAATGAATATATTTTGAATTTTTTTTTCTTCTGTTTTATGACCACATTTATTTTGCTTGTATATAAGTACTTGAACGTTCCTTTTCATTTCATTGCATGCTTGTACCAGTTAACGCGCATATGTAGGAATGTCTATCGAATATATGTATAAAAATCCTGAAAAACCTGCAAGTTTTGGAGGTGTAAATGCATTGTATAGAGCTTTAGGAAATCGTGTTAAAAAGAAAGATATCAAACAATGGTTAGAAACTAAAGATTCTTATACTTTACATAAAACCGCAAGACGAAAGTTTAAGAGGAATCGGGTCATAGTAGGGGGAATAGATGAACAGTTTCAAGCAGATCTATTAGACTTGCAATCTTTAAGTCAGTATAATAATGGTTATAAATATCTTTTAACATGTATAGATGTGTTTTCAAAATATGCGTGGGCAATACCCTTAAGAGATAAAACGAGTCATAGCATACTAAAAGGTTTCGAAAAAATATTTAGAGAAAGGAAACCTATATCACTGCAAACGGACAAAGGAACAGAATTCAAAAATAAAACTGTACAAAATTATTTTAAAAAAATGAATGTTCACTTTTTTACGACTAATAATGAAACGAAAGCCAGCATTGTCGAACGTTTTCATAGAACTTTGATGTCTAAAATGACGAAATATTTCACGGAGTACAATACTCGAAAGTACTTAGATGTAATAGATAAACTTATATCTAGTTATAATCAGACGTGGCACCGAAGCATTAAGATGGAGCCTTTGAATGTAAGTATTGATAATCAAGCCAAAGTATGGCAAAACCTGTATGGCGACATGAGCGAACCAAATGTCAAACAGCCCATGTTTAAAATAAATGATTAAGTGCGTATCAGTAAATGGAAAGGGAGATTTGAGAAAGGTTACGAAAATAATTGGTCTATGGAAATATTTACAATCTACAAAGTTATACCCAGAAATCCTATCGTTTATATGCTGAAAGATCTCAAAGGTGAGGTTATCGAAGGCACTTTTTACGAAAAGGAAATACAAAAGGTTACAGATTCCGGTTATTACCCAGTGGAAAAAGTTTTAAAGAAAAGAAAAAGAAAGGGGAAATTAGAATATTTTGTGAAATTCCTAGGATATCCAGAAAAATTTAACAAGTGGGTCAGTGATGTGAAAATGCTATAAATACACTTTGCGAGCCAGGTATCATTCATTAGCAAAACATGTCTTTCTATGTGACACTACCGTCCGACAGTTCTCTGCATTATTTTCCAAATAACAAAATTTCAAGTTTCGTTACGCAACTACCTACACCCATTCTTTTAGACGGCAAGTGGGAAGTCGGATTGGCCGAAATAATTTATCCGCATACTTGGTATAACATAAATGAAAATAATAATATATTTGGGTTTGATTTAGGAGACGGGAAGTTAGTAACAAGAAAGTTGCCCCCCGGTTATTACGAATCGGTTCCCGAAATTTTAAAATCTATGTTACTTCCTTCACACGAAGGCAAAATTTCCTTTAAATTCAATGCTAATAATAAACGAGTGAAAATAAAAACTCAAAACAATGCGAAAGTGATTCTGCAAGAAGGTTTGAGCGACGTGTTAGGATTTCGTTCTCAGCTCGTGAGCGGGACTGAAGAAAGTTCTTTCGTAGCCGATCCACAGGCAGCATTTCCCTTTTTTTACGTTTACAGTGATATTGTACAACCTGTGGTGGTAGGTCACGTAGAAGCTCCTCTTTTAAGAATCGTCCGAATATCTGGAACTGACGGTGATGTTGTGAGTGCTCATTACGATAGACCTCACTACGTTCCCGTTATACGTCAATCTTTTCACACTATTGAAATCGAAATTCGTCTAAACTCAGGTGCTCTAGTGCCTTTCGAAAGAGGTAAAGTGATTGTTGTTCTGCATTTCCGCATGCGGCAAATACTATAAATACGCAGTACATCACAGAATAGAAATCATTTACTATATGTTAAGGAAATGAGTCACATCATGAAAGTACCCTACGTGTGTTGTACAAAAAAGTTTGAAGACCATTACACGAATCATACGGGGTCTGGAGTTCCATATTACGAAGGTGTGTCATTTCAAAAAGGTTATGGATTGGGAGGGATTTTTCGTCGATTGTTTAGGGCTGCTTTACCCTTCTTGGTGAAGGGTGGCAAGGTTGTAGGAAAAGAAGCTCTGAGGACCGGAACGAGAGTAGTTAGTGATGTATTATCCGGAGAAGATTTCAAAACAGCTGCAAAAAAGCGAAGTGAAGAAGCAGGTAGAGGCATGGCTCGAAAGGCTATCGAACATGTTCAATCGATGATTGGTCGAGGAAAATATAAAAGGAAGCGAAAGAAACAGAAGAGGGTCATTTCAACCAAAGTGAGAAAGGTGAGAGGACAAGACATTTTTGATCCATAATGGCATTTATTTTAAAAGGATCTCCCGAATGTGTCAAATCAGAATTGGAACTTTTTCATTTACCTGCCACCCAAACAGCCATAGAAAGTGGTAAGTGGGTGGAGTTTCATCCATTATCCAACGTATTTGATGGTGGTCCAGTTGAATTTCACGTCTCTGGAAGCGGTGAAGAATATCTGGATTTGAGTCAAACACAACTTTACTTAAAAGCAAAAATTGTGAAATCAGATGGTTCACCCATAGGAAAAGACACAGCGATTGGTCCCGTTAATCTTTTTTTACATTCTCTTTTCTCACAAGTAGATATTTCCCTCAACGAACGACTCGTTTCTAATTCAAGTAACACATACCCATACAGATCTTACATTGAAACTTTGCTGAATCATGGATTCGATAGTAAAACTTCTCAACTGACATCTGAAATGTTTTATAAAGATAACGAAGATGGATTGAAGAAACGGTCTGAATTTTTCAATTTAAATGGTTCCGTGGATATGATTGGTAGCTTACACTGTGACTTATTTCATCAAGAGAGATTACTGTTGAATTTAGTGGATTTAAAAATAAAACTGATTCGAAGTAAACCAGAGTTTTGCCTGCAAGGAAAAGAAGGACATAAAGTAATACTAGAGAAAATTACCTTATTAGTAAGAAAAGTGCATGTTAGCCCCGGAGTTGTATTGGGTCACGTGAAAGCTTTGGAAAATGAGACGGCGAAATATCCAATTAATCGAGTTTTGTGTAAAGTATACTCCGTACCGCAAGGAAGTATGTCGTTCGTGCAAGATAATATATTCATTGGCCAAATGCCAAAGAGAATTATTGTGGGATGTGTCGATAACGATGCATTCCATGGTACATTCACGAAATCTCCTTTCGAATTCAAACATTACGACATCAATTTCATAGGTGTTTACGTAGACGGTCAGCCAACTCCACATAATCCTATGGAGCTAAATTTTGCTCAAAATAATTACATCAAAGGTTATCATAGTTTATTTAGTGGAACTGAAAAATTAGGTCAAGACCAGGGTCTTTTTATATCGAGAAAAGAGTATATAAACGGAAACACGTTATTTGCTTTCAATTTGTCGCCTGATCTATGCAATGGAGACCACTTGAACTTGATCAAACACAGTAATCTCAGGCTAGAAATAAAATTTACTAAGGCACTGAGTCAAACCATTTGTGTACTTATTTTTGCCGAATTCGATAACGTTATAGAGATAAATAAGACGAGAAACATTTTGTACGACTTTGGAAACTAAAAATGGATGGAAATCAAATATACTTTATTCTATCACATGACCCTGTTACGGCCCCTTTTTTCCGTGGAGTTTTCGCATCGGACACTGTACCGAAGTTAAAAGGAAAATCTACATGCGTGGTAAATTTGGACGACTCTTCGCAACCCGGATCACATTGGCTGGCTTTCTATCACGAAAACAATCGTCTCGAGTTTTTCGACTCCTACGGACATCCACCAGAATATTATGGACTACCATTTCGAGGCTTGGTTTCAAACTACACTACAGTATGCTGGAATGGAAATGCATTTCAAAGTCCCACATCTAACGTATGTGGAGCGTATTGTATTTATTTCATCCTCAAGAGAAGTCAAGGAGATTCTATGTATTCAATTATAAACAATTTACTTCAGTGTCAAAAGAATGATTTTCGATTGTATCAGTTTGTAAAAAAACGTTATGGTGTAAGAATGATTTTTAAGCAATAAAGAAAAATTTGTGTTTACCTTTTTTTTGTATTTATAGCTTTTTGTGTGTGGAAAAAATATCTTACTCTTATGACAATTTTCTTGTATAAATACACTTTTACATACAGTTTTCTTTTAGTTATAATGGAAGCGTTAAAGTTAAAACATCCTTTCACAATGATCGTGGCTGGATCTACTGGTTGTGGAAAGACACAACTGATTAAAAAGTTAATAGATTTTAAAATGATTTATCCTTTTCCTCCCAAAATTATCTGGTGCTATGGTGCCTATCAATCTCTTTATAGTGAAATGAAAGGCATCGAATTTTATGATGGCTTACCTTCTAATATAAACAGTTTGTCTAATGCTTTAATCGTAATCGATGATCTCATGTCGGAACTTACAGGTGATACCAAATTAACGAAACTATTTACCAAGGGAAGTCACCATCGTAATTTGAGTGTTATTTTTATAGTGCAAAATGTCTTTTATAAGGGAATTCGTGACATTTCTCTAAATGCTCATTACATGTTTTTGTTTAAAAATCCACGAGATAAATCACAAGTGATGCATATTGGGAAACAGTTGTATCCTGGGAAAACAAAATTCTTCAGAGAAGTCTACGAGGATGCTACTTCGAAACCCTTCAGTTACCTTTTAATCGATCTTAAACCCGATACGGACGATTCAATGCGCCTGCGCAGTGGTCTTTTTCCAGGTGATAAATACTATGTGTACCAACCTCGGTAATCAGTAAGTCTTGAAAACGCCATGGCCTCTGCTGTCATAGATTTCGAAGGATTTCATCTTACTTCGGAACTTTTCATCGTAAAAGAACTTGCTGTCTATGCCGTCAACGATGACAGTTTCCGCGGAAGGTGGCTATTCAAACCACCGCATTCTTTCGATCGGTTATCTAGACAAAAACAATTAACTTATTCATGGGTAGCCAAAAATATACATAAATTGAAATGGGAGAGTGGTGAATTACCTTACGAGTTTTTCCGCTGTGTGATAGATGTAATATTTGAAATGTTTTCCTATATTTACGTGAAGGGATTGGAGAAGAAAAAATTCTTTCATTTTCTATCGGGTCGAGAAATATTCAATTTAGATGATTTTGAATGCCCGAAAGTCAACGAGTTGCCATCTTGTGACGCGTTGTGCCCTTTTTCACACGAAAAAAATTTTACTCATTGTGCCGTTTATAAAGTCAAAACCTATGGAAAATTTTTAGAAACTATATAAATTCTGTTGCATGCGACAAGACACATCACTTGATTGCAATATGTCGGCTTGTACACACGAGCATTTAGAACACTTAAAATTGATTGCTAAAGCTAAAACAAAGGGTATCCTTTTGAAAAAATGTCCAAATAATGTAATTAAATCTTTATGTGAATGTGCTTTGAATGTTCTGAAAGGAAATGTACCTTTGACTAAAAATCAAAAGAATCGTTTAGTTCCCTTTAAAAGAAGTTTGAGAAAACTTTCCGATAGGAAAGTGCCTATATATAAGAAGAGACAGCTTTTAGTTCAGAGAGGTGACGGATTTCTTTCTGTACTATTACCCGCGGCAATTTCTTTGATTGGTTCTCTCATCCATGGAGTTCAGTAAAAAAATGATTTTAGTACCCGAAGATCGAATAGATTTAGTTGATAAACTATCCGATTTAGATAAACAAATGCAAGATATTCTTCGGAATAAAGATGTTTCTGAAAGTGAAAAGGCGAATCAATATTTACAAGTTCTTCAAAAGTTTGTGAAAATTCATCATCCTCAACAAGAAGCGGTCGAAGAAACAGTGGAAAATAATGAACCAGAAGACATTTTAACCACAAAAATTTTAAAAGCTGCTCCGGTTCGATATCAACAAACTGCCAAAGACATTCTCGAGTTCTTAAGAGATAAGCATTCTATTTTATCTTGGACCCCAGAGGGAGAAATTGTCTACAAAGGTCAACGTTTACCTCGTACTAATATTGTTATCTTAATATCAGATTTGCTTCGGAACAAAAAACGATCACCTACAGGATTCAAAGAGTTTTATGCTGCTTTAAAAGAAATGCATATGCCTACAAATTACATTGTCAACAAAAAATTGCTTCAAAGTACTAATACTATTGTACCAAAGAAGGTTAAACGTATGTATGCAAAAAGAAAAGCTTGGATTACTTATTGAATAAAATAAAATTCACATTGGAAATATAGTATTTGTGTGTTCCTTTTTATTTTACGAACTAAAATATTAAAAACTTTAGAAAATAAAATTAATTTTATCCCCCGTGCTTTCGCGTGCGGCGGGCGTGCGTGTGTGCGGCGGGCGTGCGTGCGTGTGCGGCGGGCGCGGGCGTGTGCGGCGGGTGGCTCGCGTAATATTTTAAAGATACATTTTAAACGTTTTTTAAAAAAGAAAATGAAAATTTCGATCGTTTTTTGAATATTAGAAACTTTTTTAAGACAAAATTTTACAAGTAGATAGAAAAAAAATTTTAAAACAAAAAGGAGTAAAAAATTTGTAATGATAGAAAATTAATTCTTCTAAAACAGGAAAAAGAATAATTTAAACATTTTAAAAGCACATTTTTATTTTAAAAAAAATAAATCTTTAGGCAAATTTTTTTTTACAATTGGAATTTCGAACATTTATGAATGTTAGAAAAATACATTTTAATTATTTTATAAATAAATTTTGAACATTTGATATTTAAAAATAAATTTTGAACATTTTTAATTTAAAAAATAAATTTTAAAACATTTTATATTTAAAAATAAATTTTAGAACACTTTATATTTAAAAAATAAATTTTAAAACATTTTATATATAAAAATAAATTTTAAAACATTTTGTATTCAAAACATTGTTTTTTTCCTATAAGGTATATTTTAAACCTAACATTTTTAACAGATTATAATTTCTTTCATAGATTGTAATTTCTTTCATAGAAAATAAATTTTCAAGCAGAATTTTTTAAAAAAAGTAGAAAATAAATTTTAAACCATTTTCATTATTAAAAAAAATTTACATGTAACGTGTGTTAATAAGTACAAAATGACATTTTGAATACAAAATAAATTGGTAACGTAAATTTTTAAATTATTAAGAAATGTAATTTCTTACAAAGGAAAAAAGACATTTTTTTTTGGGGAACTAAAACTTTTTTTTTTATTGATAAAAAATATTTAAAAAGTATTTACACAATATATATATTAACAGTTTATAGCATAAATATATATACAAAATATTTACAATATAAAACAAAAGTATGTACAAAATATTTACAATATAAAACAAAAATATGTACAAAATATTTACAATATAAAACAAAAATATGTACAAAATATATCATTTTATTTAAAACCGTATGGAAGTGTTGACAAATCTTCTTGTATGACTCGTTTGTCATACACGAAACTGTACTGCTTGGTTTCTATTTTATTGATAACTTTTCTTTTCTTCGGTTCCCGGGTGATCTTATAAGGATTGGTGACTGCAATAGATGTGTTTTCTAAACATGTCACTAGGTGAAGCATGCTGTCGAAATTTATAATTTGCGAATTCCTAAAATTTAGGGTGAAGCCCCTCACCTTACAGCAAGTCACTCCACTCTCAGTTTTATATGCATAGTTTTTAGGACCTCCTGAAAAAAAAAATTAAAATTACAACCCTATTTCGCATATAGAAAACATTATTTCACTACAATTTCCTGAAATAAAAAAATGTTATTTTGTCGAAAAGAAAAAACACTTACCAGACACAAACGTTTTAATTGTATCTCCCTCCAGCTCGTCTGTGAAGTCTCCGAGGAAATTTCCGAGCGGAGGGTCGTTTCTACCATTACTGGCATAAACGAGGCTGTCAGTGTCGTGATATAACACGTCTCTGCCCAGTTTATCCATTTCATGGTAGAGTTTAAGTCTGGCCCAGGCGGTCGTAAATGTTGCTATAAAAATGTTAGTGGAGGCATCCTGTTCCACAAATTCGTTTGAGACTTGCCATTCAATTGCAGCCACCTCTTCCGAAGGCAGAAAAATATCTTTGATCTGTAAGAATTCGTATAAAAAAATTAGATGCTATCATATTATAAGTATAAACGTTATTTTATTTTAAATTAAAATGAACTTACGTTTTTTGTAGGATCACTCAAATATCGGTTGAAATCCGGTACACTGTTAACGTATGACAATTTTGTTTTATTCAAATTCATTCCCCACCTGTGCAAATAGAAAATAGGTTAAAACAAATGCTCTCTCACTTAAACATTAAAATAATTTTAAAAGGTATAAAAAAAGAGTTATACCTTCCCCAAAAACTATTGAGGGCCAATTTTGCTACTTGTCTCCTCCCTGGATTTTTTGCAATCTGCAAAGGATTTAATTTAATACCTTCTTTTCTCTCGTATTCACTGATGTAATTTTGTTTCTCCTCGTCTGACGAGCATTCTCTTGGCCATCCATTACTTTCTTGTTTTATTTTTAAAAACAAGTCAATATATGAACGGAAGAGAATATCAGACGATTTTGAAAAATGATACACTTCGTAAATCTGAAATTTTAAAAAAAATAGTGTCAAAGGAATAAAGTCATTGAATAAATAAAATATGAATTCAATATTTTTCATGACTTACTTGAGAGATGTGGTATCCTTTTTTCTTTGCCAGTTTCAGTTCTTCCGAGACCCAAGTGCCAATAAGGGCTCTTTCGTCATCGGAATGTTGACATGCGCTTTGATTTTTTTCGTCAGCACATGTCCGACACAGAGGAAACATTAGCTTGTTTTGGGATCGGTAGGGAAGTACCGGTAGATACAGATCCGTGGGTGGAATCACTTTACATTTAATGATTCCAAAGTAATTATCCACGTCTTGAAACCCTTCGGTAATTACTTCAGGGTGTCCGACGGGATACTGGCAGTACTTGTTTACCTTTAAAAAATTAAGAAAAATATAACTATGCATATAAAAAAAAATTCTATTCAGAGAATGTATGAAGAGAGAAAAACTTACCCATGGATAAAGGGAGGTAAAATCTACGTATTTAATATTCCCTTCGTGATGCAATTTTAACGCGTTCGTACGTCCTCCAAAGAAAGAATCTCTTGGGTTCAAACGATCCTGAATGGTGTGTGCCCTCAGGAAAGCTTGAAGCCTAGAATCTTCCTTTTTAAGACGCAGGAACTCGTGCTCCCACATTTCCACCACGTTATATCCAAGGGACCTTAGATTTTCACAGTTCTCCTCGGTGCGACGCCGTATGGTGCTCATAGTGCACTGTTTCAACGGATGCATGGTGTCTCCGTCGAAGCATACAGTACATCCATGGAAGAAACAGCCCTAAAAATAAACTTCCTATTAAAAAACTGCTAGGATATACAATAAAAATATTTTCTGTACATAATTCGATATTTACCTGATACTGATAAACTGTTTTATTTTCTTCACAGTATCCATCTACAAAATTTCCCCCAATTTTCCTTTCACCTTTTTCGTTCAAACTGTGAAGTATTTTCAGTTTTTCGGTGAAGGATATGTAATCCAACCACCGAATCGCATCAGGGCTGAATTGCTTTCCATGACTGTAGCCGTGTACCGGAACCATGGCGATAGAATTGTCCTGAATGTGTCCACTCCGATAGGTTGCCATGCAGGCCGATGCAATGGTTACGTATCTGACAAAAGAACATGTACATTAAGTGATCAAATTCACACACACAAGGTCAAAACATTTATGTAGGGAAAAAAAATTACTTACCGAAATGGATCTACATTTGCAATCTCCATAAATTGTTCTCGAAACACCATACAGCAGCGGCGGAGAATATCAACATCAGAACTAAAATGAGAAGAAAAATATGTACATACTATTCTTTTTTGTAAAAGGCACATTCTCTGTTTAAAAAAAAAATGTTTACGTACCGACAATAGGAGAGCATTTCCGTTTTGAAATCAAAAACATCCTCTCGGTGTTGTTCATGCCAAGACAGGAATTCACGGCGACAGGCAGATGACATGGAATCAGGACAATAAAAGGATTGATCTGGCAACTTCCCAATGAAATTTTGGTTTTCACGAATATTAAAAAGATGGGGAAAATACCCCTTCTTTAATTCCGTGAGACCAAAACAGCTTGGCAGTTTTGACAGAGCCATCGGAAGAAAGTTTAACGAATCGATCACTCTGATGTTTAACGACGGCTGTCGAATAGACATCAGTTTCGACCCATTCGGTATTACTTCCGGCGCTATGCCCTGTTTCAGCAACCAAGCTAATAAGAATTGCCCATCAAATCTGAAAAACAAAATGTTTGTTAGACACAACACTCTCAATTTTTCTCTTTAACTATAAAATAAAAATTTAAAAACTAACCCTTTCATGTTGTGCGCAATGGCCGTAAATCCCTTGTGACGTGGGGAAAACAACCACTCGCAAAAGTCCTGGCAGGCCGTGTATCCAATGAACACTTTTTCTTCGCCGTTAGTATAGTGTGCCAAGGCGAAATTTACCAAGTGCTCACCTGAAGACTGGTCCGTCTCGAAATCGAAAAAAATGATATTATCATTTTGTTTTTGGGGTTGCAGGCGGGGTAAATGGCACAGATGGTCATCAAAATGAACAAACTTTCTGCAAGACGGACACTTGGTGGTGCCACACTGGTGCAGGTGTTTCGGACAATCACGTCGTCTAATCACCTTACAACAGTCGGTACACTGGTATACCTGAAAGGAAAATAATTCGTAAATGCATTTTATTCAAAGAAAATCGTAATAGTAGAAAAAAAAAGAGGAAATAGAACTTACTCGATCGCAAATAGATAATTCTTGATTTCCTTTCGTCGCTTTGTGCATTTTAAAGCATTCATCCGAATTGCATAGTCTGTCGCAATCCTGACACCGTTGCATTTTCCCAGGCGTACAGTCCGTTCGCAAACAAATAAAGCATGCATTTGGGCAATGATGATTTTCCAAGTGTTCAAAAGGCTTATCGCAGGTCTCACAATAATATTTTGAGCCATAAAAACCTTTCAACGACTTGATGGCGTCGTAATGCCCGTCGTGCAGCCATAAATTGATGCGCCGGGGTCTGCATTGGCCTTTGTAAGACACCTGTAAATATACAAACAAAACTCAGACGTGTGTGACAATTATTTTTTTTACAATCATGCATTACACAAAACAAAAAAAATTACCTGATTCAAATTTTCGGATGATATTACCACTATTTGCACATTTAAGTGGCTTTCGAAGACTGTTATATCTCGGAATGTGCACGGACCCATAAGAACACCTGCAGACTGATGCAGATCAGTTGCCCTTTTCAGTAAGGCTGGTCGCCTGCGATCTCTCAGGGTTTCTATAGCTTTTCTATCATTTTCCAAGTGTGCTAATGCAAACACAATCGCCTTGGCACAACACATCCCGTCTTCGGTCATGGGAATAGCTAATATCGAGCGTTTGGTGAGGCGATCTAAATTGACGCTCGATACCTTACGGTTTCCACCAGCTCCTACAGGTCGTCTCACCGTTATGACATCCACCGTAAACCCGTTGTCCAGCTGAATAGTATCCTTGGATTGTAACACTTTCATTACAGCAGAAAGTACTTTTTCTGCCGTAAGAGAAGAAACAAGCATAAGGGTAGTTGATATCGGCCTATCTAAGCCCTCTGCCTGAATACAAAATCGGATCAGATCAGTAGCATTCAGGTTTACGGTTGTTCTCGCAATCAAAAGCTCGAACAGTCTGCGAACGGTGTTGACAACCGTAGAAAGCATGATTCCTCTTAAATCATGAGGAAGTCTGTCTTCGTCGATTCGGGCCCGAAAAATAATTTCTTCGGCCTGAAATCGATTGTTACGGCGTCTTGATCTTTCTTCTAAAATTATAGCATCCTCCAACTGTAAAAAAAAAAGAGTGTCGATTAAAATAAAATAACACACATTAACAAAAAATGCACTGTACTCGCAAGAGCTACAAAGAAATTATACATAATCGAAACTTAATTTTAAGAAATGTATGATAAAAAATAATACCTCCATTCCATTACCAAACTGAGAAGGTAGATCCTCAAAAAAAGGAGATGCTTCCAAGAAATCCTGACTGCATTCAGTAATAATCTTAAAGAACAGTACAAAAATTAAGCAAGAACTCATAAATTTTACTCAAAAAAGTTTTCAATAATAAATTCACTTACTTCATCGTCGCTGTCAAACGGCATATCTTCATCTTCAAACAGAATCTATATAAAATAATACAATTCCAATTAGTAAAAGCACATATTGATTTTCAATTGTGACTTAAATAAACAGAAAGGTCTAACGTATTATTCTATAATCGAATTATTGATAAAGTCCTTATAATAAAAAACAAATAATAAAATGTATTAAGAAACACTTATTTTCAAAAAGTATTATTTCAAAGTAATACGAATGAATAAACTATGAACATATACTAATATAATTTTTTAAATTAACTAAATATGTTAAGTAAAAGGAACTTACTTCGCTAATAGTTCTCTTAGTTGGTTCCATTTCGAACAAAATTTCGTTGCTAAATCGGCAGAAACTAAAATCGTCAAAAAAATAAACTCAAATGGTAAATTAGCAAGAATAAAATCATAAATGAAATGGGTTTGAAAGTGCAGACCCTTATATTTAAAAAATTGGGTGATGTCATACTATATTTCAGCCAATCATTGTTTTCATAAAAATAGCTACGTCATTTTCAACCAATCATAGTTTATTTGTTAATCACAGATCTGTTCGTTTATCCGTGATTCGAAATCATATCAGAACTTTCCAGAAATAAGTTTAGTATTTCTCAGAAAACTCTTTCCAAGAATTAATAGATATCTCCCCCTCATTGTGATAAGATATTTTATCAGAACTTTCCAAACATTTTAGTTAACATAAAAGTCCAGAAAATCGTTCTGCCGTGATTAAATAAATCTACCCCTTCTATCAGAGATTAAATATTTTACTAGAACATTCTCACAGTTAAACCAACATAACCCCTTGGAAATCCCGATTCCACAAATCAGTAAACTTTCTTTGTATACAGTGATAACATATTTCACCAGAATGATCCCACAGTAAAAATCAACATAACCCTCAGAAATGAAATCCTTCTTTACAATATACACCAGATAAGGGGGCACAGACTATCGGCACCGCATTTATCGGTACGCAGATGTTTCCTAGAATTTCGAAGCAAATACAATCAAGAAAATGAGATAAGAAACTCTAAATTAAAATGTTTTCAAATTTCAACAGTATATTTTCGATAAACTTACTGGTAATTATTTCATAATTTAGGGTTTTTACACTAAATAAATCAAACTAAATTTATCCAGTTAACTCATTTAACTAAACGTTGTTAGAAAAACGTTGTTAATGCATGAAAAAAAAATTAACTTGAGCTGTTTCAGTAAAAAAATAAATAAAATGGTTGAATATTAAACAAGATTGTTAGAAGTGAGTTTTCGAAAAAGCTAAATATGTGTGTGTGTGTCACAGAAAAATAATTCAAGAAGTAATCATGAAATAATTATTACAGTAAAAAAATCGTTGTATATAATATTAAAAAAAAATAAATCTACTAAATATTTCTGTAATTTCATATTCAAAAGAGGTTCAACTCGTTTTCCTATTCAGATAATATACAATATTTGTTAAAAAAGCAATGTAAAAATTCTAGCTTGATATTTTCAAATATTAACGGTAAAAATAATTTTCCCCAATAAACTTACTGATGAACAAATGTAATTATTTTATAATTTAAGATTTTTTTTATACTAAACACAAATCAATCGGAATATATTAATTCATTGAACTAAATAAAAATGCTGTCAAAATGATATATGCATATAAGAAAAAAATAAGCTTACTGAATATTTCTATAATTTCGTTCTAATTAAATTTCATTTCCTATTCATTTTAAAAGTGTATTTCTTATAGTATATCCGTTAGAATTTTCATAGAATGTTTATTAATAATGTTTGAGCAAAACGGTAAAATTCAAAAAGGGTGTTTTAAAAAGCGTTTTATTTTCAATTGTAAATATAATAATCATTTTCATACCATACAATGTACGCATATACGAAAGTTTTAAATTTCAACTAAATAATACTTAATCAATTATAAATAATTTTACATTCAAGTTCTTATATACATGCAAAATAAATATGATTGTAAAACAGAAGAAAAAAAAATCAAAATATATTCATTCAATTCATTCAAACGAAAAAAAAGGGGGGGATAATATAATAATATTCAGTTAGTTCCTAAACCTTATGCGAAGAAATCAAATAAATATCTTCCAATTAATTCAGATTAAAATATATTTATTCAAACTATAAAAAGTATATAAAATAATGATATCCAACAATTTCGCGCGTAAAAGAGAATCATTTATTCAAAACACATTCCTTCTAATTCGTGTGAAAAATCTTTTAATTTATTCTCAGTAAAAATACTCTTCATTTATCGAGTTAAAAAAATACTTTTAATTAATTTATTCCAATTATATTCATAGACGATTCCTTTAATGGACAAGAAAAATTAACAATTGCTTATTGG